>APFE030941175.1:1753-17102 GCA_000404065.3 Pinus taeda
TTGTTAACGGTATACATCAATGACCGGTAATCAAACGATTTCTCACATGGTCGACTTCAGATCATTTATTCCCATGGTGTAGAAATGTACCACGGCAGTCGGTGAATACCTCAGGTTGTATCAACATTCATTGGTTCACTTGACAGTTGCTCCTGTTGCTGCTAGTTGATACCATTCCACCTTATATGTTGCAGTCAGTCATGGCGACATTCTATATGCTGGCACCTGAGTTTGCAGTGCAGTACCATCCTTATCCATCATGTTCAGTTGGTACCTCTTGGGATTAGTCTTTGATATCAGTGATCCGTTGTATGTTCCAGCATCATTGACAGTTTATATGTGATATTCAGACATGTACTTGTTCGATCATGATCAGATGATCCATTATGTATTTTCCAGTCATTTATACTTGTATACTTAGTGGATCCGCTTGTACTTGATATGAGGACATGCTTTGCTTTCTCTGAGCATGGGTATGCCTGCCTCAGACAGTGTTTCTTTCTGATCTTCTTTTGTGGCTTGGCAGGCTGACTTCTGGTGAAGTACTCCTCAGCTTTTGGCAGGTTTCCTTTCCATGTACTTTCTTAACATATTTCGGCCATCATGTACCCCTTCTGACCTCATATATTAGGGGGCATCTGTTATAGCTCCAAATCTCACTATTATGGTTTGTGATGCTGCATTCATGGCCTAAGGCAACCCCTCCTTCCAAACCTGGTCCAAAATCTAAAAAACAGTGTTTTATTCCCTGTACGCGACATTGCCCTGAGTTAAACACGTGTATACGCGGGTTCATATATACCCAACCCACGTATATGTATTAAAACACTTAAAAAATTATAAAACTCCTCATTTTCGGGCGGAGATCACGGGTTTTACTTGCTGATCACCTGTTAGTGCCCGTGGCCTCAACTGTCCCCAACCAATTCGTAACTAAAAAACTACTTTGGAATTGGTATAAAATGACACCAAAGGGAAGGCCTAAGGGAGAGGAGAGTATAGAGAAAGGTTATTATACTAAGATTTCCCCCTGATCAGGTATGAAGACCCTTGTGCCTTCTACACTTCCCCCCTTTTGTACAGGAAACCCTTGTTTCCTTGTGATTGGATGTTCATCCCTTAGTTATGACATCTTGGAGTGAGTATTGGAAGGAGACTTACTAGAGGCTTGAGGCGGGATGGATCCAGAAGGAGGCTGAGCTTTGAGCCTGCAGAAGTGGTTCAGGTGATATTGCTGTTTTTTGTACTATTCTATTTGTCTAATAAAGAAACATGTCTTGTTCCCAATATGCTTCTTCTTTATGTTAATGATGTTCATGTTTGAATTTCATATATGAATGGATGTCTAAAAGGTTATAACTAACTCCTTTCTTGTATAACATAAAGATGATTTTTGCATAAATCTTTGTCCATATACTGTTGTATTCTTTCGAATTGTTGTTTTTGCAGGGCAAAGGAGCGGAAGGGACGTGAAGAAGGGTTTGGACCCTTGAGGAACTACCCAAACGTAGGACCTGAGGTACGTCCTTCTCACCTTAGAAATAGCTTTTTCTAGCATAATGGCTATGTATGTGCATGTTTCTTGATTTAGACAACTTTCAGTCTGCCAGGGTTCCACCCAAGAGCCTTAGGGGATAAAATCCCACAACACGCCTTCCTGTGCATTAAGTCCCCCCTCCAAAGTATAAAAAACCTCTTTGTAATGCCCTTGGACTCATTCCATGGCATAAACTCCTCCTTCCGTTGCACAAAGCCTATGCCCCACCCCTTTTTCCTAAAGTCCCACCTGTAAATAAATTAACCCCACTCGAATTTAACCCCAAACCCACTTTCCTAATGTTTTTACCCCGCCAAATTAAATATTGAAAAAATTTGACACGCGGACCCCCTCCTTATCCATCTGCCACCTCGTCTTATCCGCCAGCGGTCCGATCGCCAGAGCCCGCGATCTACGGTGGGCGGGTCTTTTCATACCCCGAGCTGCCGAGGGTTAGCGCCCAGGAGATCGACAGTTTTGCCGTCGTACTCCCACCACGCGTCGCCCTCCCAGCTGTGGAGGAGCCCCTCCTGCCAATACCACCCAGGCGCAAAAGACGTGCGCTACAAACCAAAAACTGCCCTCCCCTTGCGTGACGTAAGCGCCATGTCACCTGCCAAGTTGCCGCCATCTCACCCCTTCCCGCCTGCGTCGGCCTGCCACTGTACTGCCATGCCATCACCCCGCCGTACTGCCATGTCACCCTGCTGATGTCATCATGTTGTCATCATCACCGTACAAGAGGGTCCCACTGCTGACATCATGTTGACGTCATCCGCCGCACCGCTAATGTCATTCTAACATCAGCAGTTGAAAAAATGCGCAAGTGCAAAATTGAGGCTTCGGAGGCCCAGAATGAAATTCTGAGGCAATTTTCGATGCGCAATTAGCGCTTAGCGCTAATCGTGCATTGCTACGGGAAATGGGCCAAATTGGGGAATCTTTGGGGAATCTTTTGATTCCTCAACCCTTTTTGCGCCGAAAAGAGCAGAAAAGGCCCGATTTTGCAGTTTTTAGCGTATCAGAAGAAAGAGAGAAGCGTCGTTCAAGTATCAAAGTGTATTAGCACAAAAGTGAAGCCAAAATTAATGTCAAAGAGTATCAAGATGTGGCAAAGTGTATCAGTAAAGATCTGTCAGTAGCCCAAAGCAGGAAGACATTAAAGAGCCCTCCAGCAAAGTCAACAAAACAGTAAAGGAAATCAAAGAAACCTCAAATCACACTTATTGCACATCAAAGTCACATAAGATCAATGGACCAAAACTCAAAGCACAGTTATTGCAAAACCACTACACCAGGTCACCAAGGACACCATATTAACTCATTTTGATCCAGCTGCCTCTAGCGCAGCCCAAAGGATATTTACTTGCATTTAATTTCAGCACAAGTTTAGGTTTAAAAGCTTTTCTCGCAGACTTGTTTAGGTCAGCTGTAATAAACACTTTTGGATATTTTACCTATAAAGACGACCTTGAACAATGTAATGAGGTTTGGCTTTTGTTGGTTGGATGTTTTTCTTAAGCAGAGACTCGCACTGTATATTTGATCATTTCTATAATCAAATACTACTTATGAGCTTGGAGAATGAATTGTGTACTGTGTTTAATGGTTGAAGAGTGACTGTGGAATTCTTGTGTTGGTACATGACTCAATAAGTGTTTCTTACCTTTGTTTTTTCCATTCATACATCATTACTAAACAACAGAAATAAAGATTAGCTTAGAAATTGTTTAATTGCACTCTATGCTCAGTTTCTGCCGTTTATTTATGTTTTTCATATGTTTTAGTCATAAGTATGAATTCCACTTAGCTCATATTTTCCCTAATTCACCATGTATGACAGTTATCTAGGGATTCTTAACTGCCCCTAGATAGAGCTCATTTTCCTTCCCTCTGTTAAGCTGATTGAGAGATTCTTAATTGCTCTCATTCCTTATATTTACTCCATCTCTTTAGCCTGAAGGTTGTTTCAATGTCTAGCTTCCCGCTCCCATATTCCTCTTGTGATCAGAAAGCCTTCCTGTGTCCACTCCTGACTCCATGCCCAATGGTTTGAAACTTTCACTCTTATGCATGCCTCTCTGCTTGAAAGCATCTCCTTCCATCAAACTTTCCAAACCTAAACAGAAACCCACTGAACCCAATAACTAGCCTATCATCATCATCAATAAAGCTAAAAAACCTGTAAATCCAAAGATTGGTTTGTGGTACCTCGGTCGTATCCCTTCAGGAGCTTAGGGACAACCTGAGTGATAACATAATGGCGACTCCGCTGGGGACTTCCTCAGATAATCTCACAAAACCAGTCTGAAGCTCCACAAAGGAAGAAACTGACCATTAAAAGTTTTTGTTAACCTGTATTCTTAGAAAAATTCCCAAAAAACAAGCTAGAAGCTAGCTCCTAAGAAGAATTCACGTTACACAAGATCAAATCCAGATCCAAATCCCTCAGCTATTTTTGAAAACCCCAATATAATTCCTAAGATCCTTAGAAAATAAGAGCGACAAGAAGGTTTGACTACTTCCAGTCCTGAAACAGTTCAGCGTAGCCATTTTGCAACCCCTGTTAAAGTTTTTTTTCGCTCAAACCCTACTTCCCCTTGTTCATCATCCACTTCTACAAACCCTGTTTCCACACCTCCATCCACTGCGCATACCACCACTACTACTCCAATTATCCTAGTTGCCCAAGTTGTTCCACTTATCACAGTTGTTCCACTTATCCCAGTTAATATGGCTAATAGATATGCACCTTTACAGCTGCCTGCAAATCCCGGGGCTATGCCTCAGGATTACCAGACTAAAATTACCTATTTTGATGGCACAAATTCCTGCACAGCCCTTCAGCATACAAAGAAAATGTAGGATTACTTTGAGAGTTATGAGATTGACGATGACAGTGTAAGAATGAAGATTTTTGTCCAAAGTTTGACCGGTGATGTCAGGATATGGTTTAGAGCACTCCCAGCCAATTCCATAGGAGACCCAGAAGCCTTATATCAGTACTTTATCAATAGGTGGGAGAAAAAGAAAGACCCCTTGCACATATTATCTCAGTATGACACTATCAAAAGAGGCCCTCGGGAGACTGTTTTGGATTACTATGCAAGGTTCAATAATGTCTACAATGCAATACCACAGAACTTAAGACCTCCACCTGATCTTTCTTTGTACAAATTCCCTGATGGTTTTGATGCTGAAATGGCTTATCAGCTAAGGGAAAGAGCCCCTAAAAGCCTTGCAGAGATGAAAAATGTCACTGTTAGTGTGGAGGCAAACCTAATTGCCAAAAGAAACAAAGCTAGAACCAAGAGAAGGACTACCTTTAAGGAAGAACCCTCAGCCTTAGACTAGAAGTTAGATGCTATTATCAATGGAATGCATAGGCTGGGAGATAGAGTAGAAAGTGTTGAGAGGAAATCATCATGGGAAGGACAACAACCCAACACCATAAGGAATCCAAACATTAGGAAAATTCAAACCGCAAATGCTGGAAGGGCTAGTCCCGATCATGATATTAGGCCTCCTTTCCAAGAAAACTACGCAGAGGCATCCACATCCAGTGAGCCCACTGAAGAGACTCACATGAACTTGATAGATTCGAAAAATGAGCAGCAAATCTTTCTCACTCAAGAAGACCAAGACTACCCTGATGTAAAACAATTTCAGACCAAGACGGGAGAGTCTTTTGACTTTAAACAAGGTTATGATTCTATTGTATACGAGGTCCACAAACAATATAAACTGAGAACAAGAACCATTGAAGTCCCTGCACCAACCAAAGCAAAGGACATCAAACAGCCAAATAAGATTAAAAGCAAGGTTGTCATAACAGAACCAGCTGATATTGCTGTCCCAAACCCGCATCAAGTCACTGTAGAGGACATATCAGACATACAGCCTCCTATTGATCAACCTCTACCTCCTTCTTCCTCAAAAGAAAATTTGAACAACACTACAAAAAACCTTCCCAAGACAGAAATACCACAAACTGTCATTCACCATAACATAGACAATCCAAAGGAAAACACAGAGACTATTCTTGAAAAGGAGAAATCTGCTACTATCAATGCAAAGATCCCATTAGAAAAACTATTCAATTTAGAATCAGAGATTGGAAAACTTAAAATATCCATCCCCCTCTCAGAACTTGCCAAACATGATGTATATAGGCAACAAATTCAAAGGTCACTTCAACTACCAGAGGTCGGGATGATGTAAATGTTTTAGATGATACCCCTGAGCTGTTGTTTGGTCCAGAAGATAATGGAAAAACAACATATGGATCTATTCCACCTTTTTATGTCAGTCTGCAAATACATGACAAAATCTTGCACAATGCTATGTTTGACTCAGGTGCCTCACACAATCTTATGCCCAAAGCTGTGATGGAAAAGCTAAACCTTGATCTCACAAGACCCTACAAGGATCTATACTCCTTTGACTCAAGTCAAGTCAAATGATTAGGCTTAATCAAAGATCTTTGTGTGTCTTTAGTCCAATTTCCCAACAAGACAATCCTAATGGATGTAGTAGTTACTGACATTCCAACAAAATATGGTATGCTCCTATCAAGATCATGGGGAGCAAAACTCCAAGGATCCATTCAACTCGACCTCTCTTATGCCACTATATCTATATTTGGACAACCAAAGAGACTGTACAGAGAAACACTGATGAAATATGTGGTAAGTAGTGAGGAGAAACCCCAAAATTTTCCAATTTATTCAATCCATTCTGATATGGATTCATTTATCCTTTTTAATGAAGACACCAATCCTCCAACTAATGAGAAGCCTTTAGCTTTAGAGCTAGAGACATGCATAAATGAAGAACCGGTTGCCCGTGCCCATGAAATAGCCACAACAATCAAAGCGACCAGCAAACAAGAAGAACCTCCTCAAACAGAAACTCTTAACCTGCCCATTCCTAAAATGACTGAAACTCTTGATACAAACCAAAAACAAGAAATTACATGGTATTTAGAGTTTGATGGTTTTGTCAACAAGTTAGGAGCAGGGGCAGGTGTATGGATTCACAATACACATGACAACCATGCAGAAGGCCATGCCTATAGACTAAATTTTAGATGTACCAACAACATGGCAGAGTATGAAGCTCTCCTCTTAGGCCTAAAATTGCTCAAGGTCCTAGGAGCTACAAAAGTGTCCATTCTAGGTGACTCTGATTTAATCATCTAACAAATGAAGGGCAACTTTGTTACTAATGACAATAGGATGAGGGCCTATAGGACTACTGCAACAGATATACTTAATACCTTCACTGAAATTGAGCTTGCCAAGATTTCTAGAAACCATAACATACATGCACACAACCTAGCCACTTTTTCTAGTACATGCATTTTTCCCTTTGAGCCTAATCACCATTTTACTACTAAGATAAAACATAGGCCCACTGCTCCTAACAATATTAGAGATTGGCAAGTATTTGAAAATGATGCCCACATTAACAATTTCCTCACTCTTGAGGGCAAGTTTTCAAATTTAAAAATTGACATGGAGGCCGTGAACAATTCCCAGCAACAAACAAATGAAAATCAGCAGGCTCTAATAGCTGCAATAGCAAAACAAATCCTGAACCCAACTATTTTTGACAATGCAAACATAGAACAGCTGAAACAAGTGCATTCAGAGGAAATCGCCAAAGCAGAGGTTGAATTCATTGATCTGAAGAATAATTTTTTGCCTGCCAGCCTTACTCCATTAGAAGATATGTTTGATGACAATGATGTGCCCAAAAAGCCAAAAATGGAGCATTTAGATGCTGCTATAGAAGAACAAAACACAGGGACAGCAGAACAACCCAAAATGATTAAATTGTCTAAAAATCTGCCCCCTGATCAAAATCCAAAGTATGTGGATTTGTTCAAAGAGTTCCAAGATGTATTTGCTTGAAGTTATGAGGACTTGAAGTCCTATGACACCTCAGTGATTCAACATACCATTCCCTTAAAACCAAATCAAAAACCATTCAAGCAGAAACTTAGAAGAATAAACCCTATGCTTCTCCCCCTCATTGAGAAGGAAGTAAAGAGAATGTTTGAAGCAGGTATTATAGCACCCACCAGATTTTCTGAATGGGTATCCAATCTGGTTCCCACAAGGAAAAAATCAGGTGAGATCAGACTGTGTGTAGATCTAAGAAACTTAAACTAGGTCTCTTTAAAAGACCACTACCCTTTGCCTAAAATGGACCACATACTACAAAGAGTAGTGGGTTCCTCTAGAATTTCTTTACTAGATGGATTCTCAGGTTTCAATCAAATACTTGTTCACCCATATGACCAAGACAAGGCAGCCTTTACCACACCCTCGGGAACATTTAAGTATGTTAAAATGACTTTCTGGCTAAAGAACATTGGTGCCACCTTTCAAAGGGCAATGGATATTGCATTTGCCAAGGAAATCCATGAATTCCGTGTTGTCTATCTTGATGACTTAACCCCTTTCTCCAAATCTGATCAAGAGCACCTGAAAGACTTAAGGCAGATCTTCATGACATGCAGGAAATATGGCATTTTCCTGAACCCCAATAAATCCTTGTTTGGCCTTGAGGAAGGTAAAGTGCTAGGCCACATCATCTCAAAAGACGGTATCAGAATTGATCCGGAGAGAATTCAAGAAATCCTTCAAATTCCATACCCAAGAAACATAAAAGAGTTGCAAGAATTCCTTGGAAAGATCAATTTCCTAAGGAGATTTATCCCAAACTTAGTAGAAATGATAAGACTGTTAAGTAACATGTTAAAAAAGAATGCCAAGGTAAGATGGTCTCTGGAAACCAAGCAGGCTTTTGAGAGTATCAAAGCCGCCTTGACTCAAACGCCCGTACTCACAAGTCCACAATTTGACAAGGATTTTATCATCTTTTTCTTTGCCTCAGAGCACACGATAGCTGCTATCCTTCTGCAAAAGGATGATCAAGGAAATGAAAATCCTATTGCATTTTTCAGCCGAGCCTTAAGAGATGCACCTTTAAAATACCAAATCATGGAAAAACAAGCCTATGCCCTTGTCAAAGCCATCAAAGACTTCAGAGTTTATATTTTATATTCACATGTGATTTCCTATGTCCCAAACTCTGTTGTAAAAGACATATTAACTCAAGAGGGACTAGAAGGCAAAAGAGGCAAATGGATTGCCAGTATTCTTGAATATCACATTGAGATAAAACCCACAAAGATGATAAAGGGACAAGGTTTAGCCAAACTAATGTCCGAAACAAATCTTCAGGCTTTAGACATCAACTAGCTAAACAATGAACAAGAGCTGGCGACTCCACAGATCAGTGAAACCTTTTTACAATCCCCATGGTATGCTGATATTTGCTATGTATTGTTAAACCTATGTGCTCCCCCAGGATTTTCTAGAACCAAGAAAAGATTTTTGAAGCTGAAATCTCTAAAGTTTTGTGTCTTAGATGGTGCCCTATTTTGGAAAAATCATGAAGGAATACTGCTAAACTGTTTAACCATAAATGAAACCAACAGCATCATGAAAGCGTTCCATGCAGGGGACTAAAAAGGGCATCTATATTGGAAGTCCACTCCTGACAAGATTTTAAGGGCTGGTTATTATTGGCCCTCTTTATTTACAGATGTCATAAAATTTGTTGTCTCATGTCACAAATGCCAAATCTTTGAAGGAAAAAGAAAACTGCTCCCTTTGCCCCTTAAGCCCATCTCAACCGAACAACCTTTTCAACAATGAGGTCTTGACTTCATAGGAGAAATCCATCCCTCTTCTTCAGGCCAACACAAGTCGATTTTAATAGCCACCGACTATTTCACCAAGTGGATTGAGGCCATCCCATGTAGGCAAGCCAATGACTCTGCTATTATTCGATTCCTTGAAGACAATATCCTTTCTAGATTTGGCTGCCCTGAGAAAATCATCACTGACAATGTTGCTACCTTAAAATCCAAAAAGATGATCAATTTTTGCCATAAATTTCACATTACCTTGGGCCACTCTTCATCTTATTATCCTCAAGGTAATGTCTTGGCCGAGTCATTCAACAAAAGCCTCATCAACATCATTAAGAAAGTGCTGGAAGAAAACAAAAAGAATTGTCATAGGAAGCTCACAAATGCCCTGTGGGCAGATAGATTTTCAACCAAGAAATCCATTGGGATGAGCCCTTATGAGGTAGTATATGGCATGGAAGCCATATTTCCTTCATCTTTGGGCATTCCTACTATCAAACTGTTACAGGAGATTTAGGATGAACCAAATGACATTCAAGGATGAATTAATCAGACCATTCACCTTTAGCAAACCAGAGAGAAAATGTATGACAAAGCTCAGATTTTGTAGGAAAAGCTCAAAAAGATGTTTGATAAGGGAGCCAAGGCTGAGGATTTCTGTGTTGGCAGCAAAGTTCTAAGGTGGGATTCACAAAGAGAAGACAAAGGCAGACATGCTAAGTTTGATTTTATGTGGAAAGTTCCATTCATTATCAGCGCAGTGCAAGGCAACAACACATATTTCCTCAAATCTGAAGATGGCAGCACAGCTGAAGAGGGCCCTGTAAATGGCCGAATGTTAAAACATTATCATGATCCCTTTTTTTTAAGATCTCCCAGTAAGATCATGTCTGTACATAAATTTTTGTATATATATCAGCATTTTATTTTATTTTGTATATAAAAGTCCAAGCAATAGAGCACGCAGAAGAAAGCAGGTGGTGCTACACAGGTCACAGACATTCCAGTTGAAGGAAAGCATCGTTCCCATTCCCATAGTTTCAATTATCAGATAGTCAGCACTGAAAAATTTCAATTTACAGCAACAATAGAAGATCCAGGCAGTCTGACCTGCTATTCTTGACTTTTCACAAGGAAAAGCCATCCCCAACTGGAGCCACTGTTAGCCTCCTACTGCAGCAGGTTACTCATCTTTCATGATTGACATTTTTACATGCCAAATATGTCATTCTTTGCATGCTACAATGTTCCATATTTTCTACAGAAGCCAAAGAAGGATGCCAGGAGAATGTGCCAGTTCAAGTGCCACTGTTGTGTTCTAATTTTGATGTACTATTCCAGTTTTGAAGAATTTTCGGTTAAAAGGGAGGTCCAAACAGTTTAATCTTGGTCTCCCTAGGTTTCAATTTCCTATTTTAGAATATAGAGAATTAACACCTGTCCAAATAGCTCAATCTTGGTAGATTCCTAGATAGGTAGAGAAGCAAGGGTGCTCAACATCTTAATCTGATCCCCTGGATGAAATAAGTGTAGATGTAGATAGGAGGACAGAAAAAGAAAAAGTTGAAAAGTTGGATCTGCAAGTCTAAGCACACCCAAATCAAAAAGAAGAAGAAATGCTAGGTAAGTAGGCTAGGTAGGCAGTTTTGTGGTTGCAGAATGTTGATTTGTGATCAATTTCATGTTTTCAAGTGTCATATCTGTTCAGATCACAATTATCAGGAAGTGGTCATTTGAAGGACTCAAGCGAGGCATGTCTAATTCCCCCTTCTTCCTCATTCCCCAAATCATTCACTAACTTCCCCAAAGAGGTCAAGATCTGCTTGATTCCTCTTAGTTTCATCATTTTCATATCAAATTGCCTTGGTAAAGATTTGCTTTTGCTTAAGGAATATTGATACTCCCTTTATGAATCATTTTTTCCCTTAATAGCCTAAGATTCACGTACTTAGTGCTTTCTTATCACCTATCATATTAAGTACTAACTTTTACTATGTAGATCCCTATATATCTCCCCTTCCCCTAGTAAAAACCTTGTTTATAACTCCCCTATATACTTATCCCCTCCCCCTGGTTGAAAAATAACCATAAAGTTCACTTGGGAATTGCTAAGTTCATCTGGAACTTAGTAACAACCCTCCTTTTGTCTCAAAAAGCCATCTTCCAATGCAAAGGACCCCTTCCTGTGCATTAATTCCCCCCTCCAAAGTATAAAAAACCTCTTTGTAATTCCCTTAGACTCATTCCATGGCATAAATTCCTCCTTCTGTTGCACAAAACCTATGCCCCGCCCCTTTTTCCTAAAGTCCCGCCTTTAAATAAATTAACCCCGCTCGGATTTAACCCCAAACCCACTTTCCTAATGTTTTTCCCTCGCCAAATTAAATATTGAAAAAATTTGGTGCGGGGACCCCCTCCTTATCCATCTGCCACCTCGTCTTATCTGCCAATCGTTCGATCGCCAGAGCCCGCGATCTACGGTGGGCGGGGCTTTTCATACCCCGAGTTGTCGAGGGTTAGCGCCCAGGAGATCGTTGGTTTTTCCGTCATACTCTCGCCATGCATCGCCCTCCCAGCTGTGGCAGAGCCCCTGTTGCCAATACTGCCCAGGCACAAAAGCGGTGCGCCACAAACCGAAAAAAAACCTCCCCTCGCGTGACATAAGCGCCATGTCACTCGCTAAGTTGCCGCCATCTCACCCCTTCCTGGCTGCGTCGGCTTGCCACCGTACTGCCACGCCATCACCCCGCCGTACTACCACATCACCCTGTTGACGTCATCACCGTATAAGAGGTTCCCACTACTGACGTCATGCTGACGTCATCCACCGTACCGCTGATGTCATTCTGACGTTAGCAGCTGAAAAAAACACGCATTTAATATTGTGGTAAGTTAGTTAGCATCTGTTGATATTAAAATTTCAGATGAAGATAAGTGCATCATTTTTTTGTGTTCTCTACCAGATTCATGGGATAGTCTGGTTATTGCAAAAGGTAACAATGCAACTGCCTTGCATTTTGATGAAATAGTCTCATCCTTGCTGATGGAGGAGATGAGATGGAAAAATATGGACAGCTGGAATGTTGATGCCTTGTCTGTACGAGGACGGTCCCAGAACAAAAACAAAAATAAGTCATCGAGTGGGAGATCTAAATCTAGAGGGAGATCTAAATCGCCAGGAAAAGCTTTAAAGGTGGTGTGCTGGAAATGTGGAGAGGAAGGGCAGTACAAAAGGGACTATAAATCTAAAGCTCTTGATAAAGGAAAGGGATCAGCTGATGCTCCTTCTAAAGAGGCAAAAACCACCTCAGATGAAGGTGGGGATGTGTACTTGGCTTCTTCAAGTACACATGTAGATCATGAGGCATGGTTGATTGACTTAGGTGCATCCTTTCACTTCGCTCCCCATGGAGAGTGGTTCTATGAGTATGAGAAATACGATGGTGGTGATGTCTTCTTAGGGGATGATAGGAAGGCTACAATTGTTAATCGCGGAAAATTAAAGCTGAAGTTGCAAGGTGGAAGGGTTAGAACACTTCCAGGTGTTCTGCATATTCCCGCATTGGCCAGAAATCTAATTTCTGTAAGCAGGTTGGATGATGCAGGTATAAAAATAGTGTTCGAGAAGGATACTTGCAAGATGGTTGGGGGAGCACTGGTATTGATGTGGGGAGTTTGGATTGGAACTCTATACAAACTGCAAGGTAGCATAATTGTTGATGGGTTCAACAATGATGTGGTTCTTGAAAGTGGAGAAGAAAATCTAGTGGTCTCTGGAGAGAAGACCATGTTGTGGCATCAAAGGCTTGGACATATTGGAGAGACGGGCATTCGAATACTTCATGGTAAATGTATGGTATAAGGTATGAGTAATAGCTCTCTAGATTTTGATTTCTATGAAAATTGTGTATATGGGAAGCAAAATTAGGTGAGTTTCCCCTCTAGTGGTAAGAGGGCGAAACATATATTAGAGCTTGTGAATAGTGATGTGTTTGGACCTATGAAAGTTCCATCACTGGGTAAGTCTATGTACTATGTATCATTTATAGATGACTTCTCAAGGAATACATGGATATATTTCCTTAAGAAGAAATCTAAAGTCTTTGACATGTTTAAGGAATTCAAGGCTCTAGTGGAAAACTAGATAGGAAAGAAGATAAAGGTGTTGAGGATAGATAACGGTGGAGAGTTTTGCAGTAAGGAATTTGAAGAATTCTGTAAGAAGTGTGGTATAGCACGATAGAAGACTACTTCATATACACCTCAATAAAATGGAGTTGCAGAAATAATGAGCAAGATGTTGATGGAAAGGGCAAGAAGCATGCTCAGTGGTGTCAGGTTAGGATAGGAATTCTGGGCAGAGGCAGTGGAGATAGCATGTTACCTGGTCAATAGATCACCTTCATCTGTGTTGGAGGTTAAAACTCCACAAGAGGTATGGACTGATAAGAAACCCTCTCTTTCACATCTGAGGGTATTTGGATGTGATGCATATGTACATGTTCCAAAGGAGAAATGAACCAAGTTGGATAGTAAATATGAAAAGTGCATCTTTATTGGGTATAAGGATGGTTTAAAGGGTTATAAGCTTTGGAACCCAGTAACAAGGAAGGTTGTGTATAGCTAGATGTGGTGTTCAGAGAGGTGAAATATGTTATTAAACATGAAGTCCAACCAAAGGAACCTGTGAAGATAGAGTTTGAGCTAAAGGAGGAAGAATCAGACTCTGTAGCAGAGGAGGAATTAGAGGATGAAGAGCCACAAACTTCGGGTGTGAGAAGATCAGTTCGAGAAAGAAGGCAGCCAGAAAGGTATGGTCCATCTGCTTTCTGTTCAAATTTTGTTTTGTCTGTTACTGATGATGATCCCAGAACTGTGAAGGAAGCAGTAGATTCAGAGGATGGAAAAATATGGAAAGAGGCCATGGTTGATGAAATGGCATCTTTGCACAAAAATGAGGCTTGGGATCTAGTGGAGTTTCCAACTGGACGGAAACCCATTGGCAGCAAATGGGTGTTCAAGAAGAAGACAAATGTAGAAGGAAAGGTGGAGAAATAAAAAGCTCGGTTGGTAGAAAAATGTTATTCCTAGGTGCAAAGAATTGATTTTGGTGATATTTTTTCTACTGTTGCCATGGTAACTTCTATTAGATTACTTTTATCTGTTGATACTGATTTTGATTTTGAGGTAGAATGGATGGATGTGAAGACAACATTTCTTCATGAGGATCTGGAAGAGGAAATCTACATGAAGAAACCTGAAGGCTTTGTGGTGAAGGGTAAGAAAGAAACGGTATGCAAGTTAAAGAAGTCTTTGTATGGGTTAAAACAGTCATCAAAGATATGGTATCAAAAATTTGATACATTTATATGGGGAATTGGCTTCACCAAAAGCAAAGCAGATCACTATGTGTATTTTAAATTAATTGGTGAACATGTTATTTATTTGGTTTTGTATGTGGATGATATGTTTTTGGTTGGAAATGATAAAGAAATTATCCAGGATTTGAAGACGCAATTGTCCTTCAAATTTGACATGAAAGATCTCTGTGTTGCAAACTATATTTTGGGCATGGAAATTAAAAGAGATCGGGCAAAGAGGAAGCTCTGGTTAAACCGGGGGAAGTATGTCGAGACATTATTGCAGAGGTTTAATATGTAGGATAGTAAACTGGTGAAGATTCCTATTGTTGTAGGTGTAAAGTTATCTGCTGAATAGTGTCCCAAGACATCAGAAGAGGAAGAGGACATTTCCCGTGTTTCATATGCAAGTGTAGTCAGTAGTCTGATGTATGCAATGGTCTATACTAGACCAGACATTGCATATGCAATGGGAGTATTGAGCAGGTTTATGTCAAAACCAAAAAAGGAGAATTGGACAGCAGTGAAGCAGGTTTTCAAGTATTTGTGTGGCACTAGTGATTATGTTTTGTGCTACCAAGGAAGACTAGGATAGGACAAAGTGTTGGATATTCGTGGCTTTGTTGATGTAGACAGGGTTGGAGATCCGGATCAGAGAATATCTACAAGTGGGTATGTGTTTAACCTATTTGGAGGTGTAGTCAGTTGGATGAGTAAGAAACAATC
>APFE030941176.1:0-21071 GCA_000404065.3 Pinus taeda
AGAAAAAGGAAGGATTCTGAAACAGTAGACTATCACGGAGCCATTACAATATCTTGTATGGTTAGCGCGTATGCATCTGCCATTACAATATCTTGTATGGTTAGCGCGTATGCATCTGTGTGTTTAGATGTTCATGAATCTATTAGGCTTCTGCAAGGCCTCACCGCTAGTTATTCATTCATTCTGTGGAGCTGTGTTTATTTGGCCAAGCGATATAATGTTCTTTGAGAGTTGAGAATCTAATCAATAGTAATGTATTTCGCGAAGAGATAGAATATTATTTCGCCAAGAGATCGAATATTATTTGAGAATTGAGAATTAAAACATTAATCGAAGGCTTCCTATCTTACAATAGGTCATTGTTGCTCGAGCTGAAAAAATCAAGGGCAAGCGAATTCATAAACCCTGCCAAACGATTTCAATTGTATTGTTGGTGGAGCGGAAATTGGTCCTTCCAGAAATCTACCGGTAAAAGATTTTACGTAGATTTCTGATTTTAGGTGGCATTTCGTTATCTCGGTAAAAGATTTTTTGATTTCAGTTTATTTGTTGATTTAAGCTCGTTTTTATCTATGTTCACTATATTTCATGCAATCATTTTTTATTTCAGTTCAGCATTTATTGAAATCCATCAAAAACCCTAGTCCGTTCAATTCTACAATTTCTTCACCATTTCGCGAAGTATTTCGTTTTGGTCTGATCTCACCCTTTATTATAACAACAAGAATGATTTCTTCAGCATTTCGCGAAGTATTTCGTTTTGGTCTGATCTCACCCTTTATTATAACAAGAAGAATGAACGAAAAAGTCCTCGTTGAAGAAATACTTGGATGAGAAATTGTGATTTCAAATTGTTGCTAGTCAGAACACTAACAAATCTTACTCCAATGCTTTCCGTCCTTAAAAACTTCGTTCCGTCCATCAGCTTCTCCTAAGGCAAGACTCAATTGAGAAATTGTCATTTCGAATTGTAGTCAAATCTCAAACCAGACTAATTAAGTTCGCACTCAAACCTCCCTAAACTTTGTTAAATTGATTTTACAAATGGAGTAATTATGTATTTACCGCATTTAATAGTTTCTCCATTATTAGTTTAGTTTGTTTTAACTCCATTTATTTTATTATATCGAGATTCTCTATTGGTTTTTTTTTCCAAGTAAATTATTATTATTATCCCTAGATGCTCTACTCTTTTTGTTTTTACAATTAAATTATTATTATTATTATTATTTTTAATATGAATAATTTAAACAAAAAATATAGTGAATGCTCTCATGGTCTTTTTTATATATAAAAAAATCACATTGTATATATTTTAAATTATTTACTTACATACATATATATTATAAATTTGTATTTTTTATAATCATATATTTATTTATTTGTCTTTTATTATAAAACTGCAATCTGTTTATCATCAAATATATATTTTTAGTGTAAGGTAATATGAATTTGTTATTTAATTTATGTTGGTTATTATTTTTTATGTAAATCTTCCTATTTCTAAATATGAAAGTGTATATTTATTTAACATACATTTAAATATTGCAAGGTTATTATTACTTTATCAAAAATATAATGTTACAATATATGATTTATAAAAAATGGCTAGAATTTATGTTTATATTTTTAGATTTTAAAATTCCACTTTAAATGGCAGAATGGGTTGTGTTATTATTACTTTATCAAAAATATAATGTTACAATATATGATTTATAAAAAATTGCTAGAATTTATGTTTATATTTTTAGGTTTTAAAATTGCACTTTAAATGGCATAATGGGTTGTGATTATTTTATTAATATTATAAAATTTATTTCATGTTTATAATGTATATAAAATTGTATGCTAGGTCCCCGAGGTTCTTCATTAGTGAACTTATAGTAGTTGTTCATCCATGGAGATGAAAGATCCTTGTCAGGCTTTAAGCTAGGTCCCTAAGGTTCCTCATTAGTGAAGTGAGATTAGTTGTGCATCTGTGGAGATGAAAAATCTCCCCTTAGACTTCCCACATTCCAAGTTCAATCTCCTCAAAATTCTTAGATAAAATAATGTATTTACGAAGTATCAAAAATTCCACTTAAATTCAAATTGAAATTAAACCACATTCCAAAAAAGATATGACCAAAAAAAACTTGTGCCAAGATTATTTCATAAACTATATATATTTACCATTTACCGAGTATCAAAGAAATTCAAACACATTCCAAATTTGAGTGAACATTCGAAATTTGCACGGAATGTGACGAGAATTTACACGGAATGTGACGAGAATTTCTGGAAACGAATCTCAATGTTTTACCCAACTGCTTTGCACGAGAATTTCAAAAAAATCATCTCATGCTTTTTCGTTATATACGTTGATGCTGTATTGAAAAGAGTTTCCATTTTTTACTCAGCTGTTTTGCACGAGAATTTCAAGAAAAGCATCTCATGCTTTTTCGTTATATACGTTGATGCTGTATTGAAAAGAGTTTCCATTTTTTACTCAGCTGTTTTGCACGAGAATTTCAAGAAAAGCATCTCATGCTTTTTCGTTATATACGTTGATCCGCTCTCTTGAAAAGAATCTCAATTTTTTACCCAAATGCTTTGCGCGAGAATCTCAAGAAAAGAATTTCATGTTTTTGTTGTTATTGAAGGTAAAGAAATAAATACCATCAATTACATTAGCGACTATCAAAGATTCCGTTTTAAATTCAAATTCAATTTGAATTCTGAACATTCCAATTTTGCACCGAAATGTATAGATGACTTGGTTTCCACTTTTACCCCTACGTGGATAGATGACTTCCTGAAAAGTATCATCTGAGGCTTTTCCGTCTAGACGTTGATCCGCTCCTTTAACGGATAACAACTCTTTTGAAATACAGGAGGGATGGCCTAGGATCAGCTCCTTCAACAGATCATAGTTTTTTTTAAATACATGAGCGATGGCCTGGGATCCGCTCCTTTAACTCTTTGTTGGTTCCTCTGTTTCTGTCTAAATTGCGTCTGTGTTGGGTGTCTGTACCGTGTAGCATTTCATGGAGAATAGCCTAGATCTTTTTTCATTTGCATTTGTAGTAAAATGTCTCGTCTGAAGTGGAAGTGCTTCTTGTGTGACTCTATGCCTACCGGTGTGTACTTCTGTTTTGTCAGAACGAATGTTACTTAAATCTGAATTCGATGAAGAAGATCAGCGAATGAATGTATGAAAGCCAACCCAGCGATGCATGGAGTCGATGTCTCTACCAAATAAACACTCTAATGAGTAGCGAAGGCACGTGAAATACACACTTATATAATGATTGTCTCTCTTAAATAATATCACAGTTATTCATTTCCAATTCATAAGATCTTTTTGTTTGCTGCATGATGTGGATTATATATGTTAAATGACACGATCAAGATACCCATGATTATGTTTTTTTTTTTGTTAAATGACATCCTAAATTAGGTTGTTTGAGGGAGAGGGGGAGGTAGAGATAGGTGTGGGGAGGTAGTGGGAGGGGAACAAAGAGGGAGAGGGGGAGAGGGAGAGAGAGAGTGGGAGGGGGGAAGGAAGAGAGAGTGGAGGAGGGATAGTGCGAGGGTAAGAGTGTGGGAGAGAGGGAAAGGAAGAGAGAGTGGAGGAGGGATAGTGGGAGGGGAAGAGTGTGGGAGAGGGGGAAATGAAGAGAGAGTGGAGGAGGGATAGTGGGAGGGGAAGAGTGTGGGAGAGGGGCAGGGAAATGGAGGAGGAGAGGGAGAGATCGGAAGAGGGAGAGAGGAAGGGAGGGAGAGACAAAAGGGGAGGGATGGGGAGACAGAGGGAGACAGAGATGGGGAGGGACGAGGAGATAGAAGGGATGGGAGGGAAGAGAGCCAATGAGAGAGAGAGAGGAGGAGAGGGACATGGAGGAGAGAGGAGGAGAGGGAGATGAGGATAGGGTCAGGGAGAGGTGAAGGGAGAGAGAGAGAGAAAGGGAGATGGAGAGGGGGAGATATGGAGATAGTCGGAGAGATAGAGAGAGGGAGAGGGAGAGAGAGAAAAGGGGTGGTAGGTGGAGTGATGGGAGGGGGAGAAAAGGAGTGGGCGATGGGGATGAGAGGAGGATTGGGTGAGGGAGAGGGGGAGGTAGTGATATGTGGGGGGAGAGGCGGGGAGGGGGAGAGGGATATAGGAAGGGAAGGAGAGACAAAGGGGGAGGTATGGGGAGAGAGAAGGAGAGAGAGATGGGGAGGGAGGAGGGGAGAAAAGGGGTGTTAGGGAAGGGAGGGAGGCAGAGAGAGAGGAGGAGAGAGAGATGGGGGAGAGAGGAGGATAGAGTCAAGGAGAGGGGAAGGGAGAGAGCGACATAAAGAGGGGGGAGGGAAGGGAGAGATAGAGAGAGAGAGGGAGAGGGGGAGATAGGTAGATAGTGGGAGAGATAGAGAGAGAGAGAGGCGGGGAAGTGGAGAGAGAAGTGGTGGTAGGAGGAGTGATGGGAGGTGGAGAGAAGGGGTGGGAGATTTGGGGAGACAGGACGATAGGGTGAGGGAGAGGGGGAGGTAGAGATATGTGGGGGGAGAGAGTGGGAGGGGAACAAAGAGGGGGAGGGGGAGTGGTAGAGAGAGAGTGAGAGGGGGAGAGGGAGAGAAAGTGGAAGAGGGATAGTAGGAGGGGCAGAGAGTGCGAGAAGGAGAGGTAGAGAGAGAGGGAGAAGGGGAGGGGCAAGGGAGGAGGAGAGGGAGGGAGAGGGAGAAGCAGAGAGGAAGGGAGGGAGAGACAATGAGGGAAATATGGGGAGAGAGAGGGAGAGGGAGAGAGAGAGAAGGGGTGGTAGTGGGAGTGATTGGAGGGAGAGTGAACGGGTGGGATATTGGTGAGAGAGGAGGATAGGGTGAGGGAGAGGGGGATGTAGAGATAGGTGGGGAGAGAGAGGAGGAGGGAGAGGGAGAGAGAGAGAGGGAGGGAGGCGGAGAGAGAAGGAGTGGTAGGGGGAGTGATGGTAGGGAGAGGAGTCAGTGATGGGGGTGAGAGGAGGATAGGGTGAAGGAGAGGGGGAAGTAGAGATAGGAGGGGGGAGAGACAGAGAGGGGAATAGAGAGGGAAGGGGAAGAGGGACGGTGAGAGTGAGAGGGGGAGAGGGAGAGAGAGTGGAAGGGGGATAGGCGGAGGGGAACATAGTGGGAGACGGAGAGGTAGGGAGAGAGGAAGAGGGCGAGGGGAGAGGGAGGGGTAGAGGGAGAGAGAGGAAGTGGGGAGGGGCGAGGGAGGGGGAGTGTGATGGAGAGGGAGAGGGAGAGAGGAAGGGAGGGAGGGATAAAGGGGGAGTGATGAGGAGAGAGAGGGAGAGAGTGATGGGGAGGGATGGGAAGAGAGAAGGTGTGGAGGGAAGGGAGGCAGGGAGAGAGGGAGAGGAGGAGAGAGAGATGGGAGAGAGAAGAGGATAAGATCAGGGAGAGGGGAAGGGGGAGAGAGAGGGGGAAAGGGTGAGAGAGGAAAAGAGGGGGGCACGGGGGGGAGAGAGGGGAGAGAGAGAGATAGAGAGAGAGAGGGGGAGATACAAAGATAGTGTGAGAGATTAAGAGAGAGGGAGAGGGAGGGATGGAGGCAGAGAGAGAAGGGGTATTAGGGGAGTGATGAGAGTTGGAGAGAAGGGGTGGGAGATTTGGGGAGAGAGGAGGATAGGGTGGGAGAGAGGGTGAGGTAGAGATATGTTGGGGTAGAGAGTGGGAGGGGAACAAAGATGTGGAGGGGAGGAGGGTGAGAGAGAGTGGGAGAGGGAGAGGTGGAGAGAGAGGGAGAGGGGGAGGGGCAAGGGAGGGAGAGGGAGGAGGAGAGAGGTAGGGAGGGAGAGACAAAATGTGAGAGATGTGGAGAGAGAGGGAGAGGGAGAGAGAGAGAGGGAGGAATGGAGAGAGAGAAGGGATGGTAGGGGGTGCAATGGGAGAGGAATAGAAGGCGTGGGAGATGGGGGAGAGAGGAAGATAGGTTGAGGGGTAGGGGGAGGTATTGATAGGTGGGGGGAGAGAGGAAAAGTGGAACAAAGAGGGGGAGGGGGAGAGAGGGGGAGTAGGGAGAGAGAGTGAAAGAGGGATAGGAGGAGGGGAAGAGAATGGGAGAGGGAGAGGTAGTGAGAGGGAAAGGGGGAGGGGCAAGGGAGGAGGAGAGGGAGGGAGAAGGAGAAGGAGAGAGGAAGGGAGGGAGAGACAAAGGGGGAGGTATGGGGAGAGAGAAGGGGTGGTAGGTGGAGTGATGGGAGGGGGAGAGAAGGGGTGCGAGATGTTGGAGAGAGGAGGATAGGGTGAGGGAGAGGGTGACGTAGAGATAGGTGTGGAGAGATATAGGGATGGGAACAGAGAGTGGGAGGGGGAGAGGGAGAGAGGGAGTGAGATGGGGAGAGGCATAGAGAGAGGAAGAGGGATAGGGGGAGGGGAAGAGAGTGGGAGAGGGAGAGGTATAGAGAGAGGTAGAGGGGGAGAGGGAGGGAGAGGGGGAGGGAGGGGGAGGAAGAGACAATGAGGGAGGGATGGGGAGAGAGAGGGATAGAGAGACTAGGAGGGAGGGTGAGAGAGAAGGGGTGGGAGGGAAGTGAGACAGGGAGAGAGAGAGAGGAGGAGAGAGAGGAGGATAGGGAGAGGGAGAGGAAAAGGGAGAGAGAGAAAGAGCGGGGAACGGGGAGAGAGAGATAGAGGGAGAGAGAAAGAGAGAGGAAGAGAGAGGGAGAGGGGGAGATAGGGAGATAGTGAGAGAGATAGGCAGAGTGGGAGAGGGAGGGAAGGAGAGAGAGAAGGGGTGGTAGGGGGAGTAATGGGAGGGGGAAGGAAAGGGAAGCTCTTAATAAAGTCTTATAAACCCTAAACCTTAAACCCTAAATGTGAAACCCTAAACCCTAAACTGTAGGCATTTTAAATCATTTTTAAAATCATTTTTTAGTTTTTATTTAAGTGTTTGTTAAAATAAATTAATAAATTGTTATAAACCTTAAACCATAGACATTAAACTCGAACCCAAAAACATAAACCGTAAACCATAAACCCTAAGAATTCTATAATGGTTTAAGAAGAATTTTGTAACTTTTATTTAAGTGTTTATTACAAGAATTTACTAAAGTTTTACAAACCCTAAACCATAAACCCTAAGAATTTTATAACTGTTTAAAAAGAATTTTGTAACTTTTATTTAACTGTTTATTAAAAGAATTTACTAAAGTGTTACAAACCCTAAACCCTAAACCCTAAATAAAAAAACATAAACCCTAAATGCCAAAACCTAAACCCTAAACCATAAACCCCAAACCCCAAATATTAAACCTTAAACCATAAACCCTAATCCCTAAACATTTTATAACATTTTAAAAATTATTGTGTAGATTTTTTTTAAGTGTTTATTAAAAGAATTTACCAAAATGTTGTAGACCCTAACTAATAAACCATAAACCTAACCCCATAACCCCAAAGTTTATATTAAAAACATTTACTAATTTGTTATAAAACCTAAACCCTGAAAGCTAAAGCCTAAGAATTTTATAACATTTAAAAAACTATTTGTAGCTTTTATATAAGTGCTTATTGAAATAATTTACTAAAATGTTATAATCCCTAAATCCTAAGCCCTAAACCCCAAATCCTAATCCCTAAGACATAAGCCCTAAGAATTTTATGAGTATCTATAGTAAGGGAAGACCAAACATGGTTATGTGAGTGTAGGAGGGAGAAAATTTTGGTACACAAGATACCCCGACCTTTGTTTTTCCACCCTTCTGTATAAACTTGTTTTATTTTATTTATTTTTCTTCATAACTCCTCGAGGCTAAACATGATGAATGAATTATGTGCAATATGTAGCAATGAATACCCACTTAAGTTGGATTGGTTCATCCGTACGCTTGGAAACCTAAACCCTAAACCCTTAACACTAAACCCCAAACGCTAAACCATAAAACCTAAACCACAAATCCTAAACACTAAACCCTAAGAATTTTAGAACATTTTAAAAAGTGTTTTGTAACTTTTATTTAATGTTTATTAAAATAACTACTAAGGTGTTATAAACCCTAAACCAATAACCCTAAACCCCAAATTGAAAATCTTAAAACTTAAACCGTAAGCATTTTATAAAGTGTTATAAACCTTAAAACATAAAACCTAATCCCTAAAGCCTAAACCAAAAACGGTTAGCCCTAAACCCTAGACCCTAAACCCCAAACCCTAAATCCTAAACCCTAAAACCTAAAACCTAAGAAGTTTATAACAATTTTAAAAATGTTTTGTAACTTTTATTTAAGTGTTTACTAAAAACATATGCTAAAGTGCTATAAACCCTAAACCCTAAAATCTAAACCACAAACCCCTAACCCTAAACCCTAAACTATAAACCTAAACCATAAGTATTTTATAACATTTTAAAATGTGTTTTGTAACTTTTATTTAAATGTTTATTAAAAGCATTTACTAAAGTGTTATAATCCCTAAACTCTAAAATCTAAACCCTAAACCCTAAACCCTAAAACGCACACCCTAAATCCTCAAAATTTTATAGCATTTTAAAAACGGTTATGTAATTTTTATTTAAGTGTTTATTGAAAGAAAATACTAAAGTGTTATAAACCATAATCGCTAAAATGTATAGCCCAAACCCTATACCCTAATTGTTTTATAACATTTTAAAAAGTGTTTTGTAACTTTTATTTAAGTGTTTATTAAAAGAATTTACTAAAGAGTTATAAACCTTAAAACCTAAACCTTAAGCCCTAAACCCTAATCCCTAAGCATTTTATAAACCTTAAAAACTCTACCCTAAACCCTAAGACCCAAACCCTAAACCCTACACCCTAAACCCCAAACCCTAAACCCTAAAACCCACACCCTAAACCCTAAATCGTAAATTCAACCCATTTTATATCATTTTGTAAATTTTATTTAAGTGTTTATTAAAAGATTTTACGAAACTGTTATAAACTGTAAATTGAAAACCCTGAACCCTAAAACGCAAATAATAAACCTCAATTCCTTAACTCGAAACGATAAACACTAAGAATTTTATAACATTTTAAAAAGCATTCTGTAACTTTTGTTTAAGTGTTTATGAAAAGCAATTACTCAAGTTTTATAAACCCTAAACTCTAAAACCAAAGCGACAAACCCTAAACCCTATAGCCTAAACCCTAAATCTTAAGCATTTTATAACATTGTAAAAATTGTTTTGTAACATTTATTTAAGTGTTTATGGAAAAAATTTACTAAAGTGTTATAAACCATAAAACCTAATCCCTAAACCCTAAACATAAAACGTAAAATAAAAACCCAAAAACCTAAACCCTAAGCATTCTATAACAGTATAAAAATCATTTTGGAGCATTTATTTAAGTCTTTACTAAAAGCATTTACTAAGATCTTATAAACCCTAAATCCTAATCCTAGAGGACAAATCATAAACACTAAACCCTAAGCATGTTATATCATTTAAAAAGAATTTTGTAACTTTTATTTAAGCTTTGACTAAAACCATTTACTGAAGTCTTATAAACCATAAACCCGATGCTAAACCACCCTAAACCCTGAAACCCAAACCCTAAATGCTAAACCCTAAATGTTGATCATTTTATAACATTTGAAAAATAATTTCTTAACTCTTATTATAGTTTTTATTAAAATAATTTACTAAAGCATTAAAAACCCTGAACCCTAAACCCTAAAATCTAAACCCCAGTCCTCAAACCCTAAACTCTAAACCTTAGATCCTAAACTCTAAGAATTTTATAATATTTTAAAAATTGTTTTGAAACTTTTATTTAAGTGTTTATTAAAATCATTTACTAAACCCTCATAAACCTTAAACCTTAAACCCTAAATTCCAAACCCTAAACCCTAAGAATTTTATAACATTCTAAAAAGTGTTTTTTAACTTTTATTGAAGTGTTTATTAAAATAATTTACTAAATCCTTATAAACACTAAATCTTAAAACATGAAACCTAAACCCTAAGCCCCAAACGACAAAGCCCAAACCCTAAATACTAATCATTTTATAACATTTTAAAATGCGCTTTGTAAATTTCATTTAAGTGTTTATTAAAAGCATTCTATAAAGTGTTATAAACCCTAGAACATAAACCCAAAATCCTAAGTATTTTATAAAATTTTGAAAAGTGTTTTGTAATTTTTATTTAACATTTTATTAAATTAATATACTAAATTGTTATAAACCCTAAAACCTAAGCCCAGAAGAGTAAATCCCAAAACCTAAACCATATACCCTAAACGAAAGGGTACATGTTCATAATCCAATGGTTGAGTCCATTCACACTCATCGTGAGAGAGAATTACTGAATCTGGTAGGGCCTTATCCAGGTGAATGAAGACGCAGATGCGAGCGTAGGATGTGCATTTGTGCAACTTCATTTCTTCTACAGCTTTTATGTATTCCCCTAACCTATTTCCTATATCTCTTAGCGATTCGTCATCCAAATATTCCTCTGTCAGTGAGTACATCCTGATCCACACTGGCGCCTAGCTGAGATCCTCCTTGTCTGGGTTGAATCCTGCTGCCCATTCCCTTAGATAGAGGCCAACAAAGTTGAAAGAATATGGCACTTCATCTATTACTCAGTTCCTGTCTTCGATGCAAAGAAAAATCATTGTAAAGAACCCTTTTGGTCCTAGCTGTAGCGTGACATGACCCTTGGGTTTCCATTTGGCCGAGATCCATCCATGCGATGCTTTTTTTGTTGGCCAGAATCAAATAAATTTTCCAATGAGTGCATGGTCCCTCATATAATGGATTCTGCCATTGACTCTGTGACCGGGTAGTTCTACTCTGGGCCTTTCCGCTGCTATGGGTTTTCATGTATTCGAGGTTACCTTGGGTACCTCTATGTGCATTGTATTTCTTTCTGGTATCTCATTATTTCTTCCTGATTGGTTGAGGGGCGCATTTATTTTGTCTTGCAAAGGGGGTTCTCTATGGACCTCTTCCTCATGTTCCGACCCTGAAGGTAGCGATCCAACTTGCGCCAACAGTTCTCTCTCGACTTCTGGGGAGGGCTTTGAGGCCCCGCCCTGAGATTTTCCCATATCCGTTCTCGCTATACCAATGTTTTGTTTTTTTTTGTTCAATTGCTACTGCGGCGCCGCTGTGACGGTGGACTCTGCATCGTTGCAAGGTTTCCTCAAACCCTAGTTGAAAAGCACGCTAGCCATCCCTCCTCAAACTAATCAAATAACAAATTTATATTACCTTACACTAAAATATATATATTTTATCATTAACACAACTGAATGTGGTTTATAATAAAAAACGAATAAAGAAATATATGATTATAAAAAATATAAATTATATATATATATATATATATGGTATATATATATGGTATATATATAATATATATATATATATATATATGGTATATTTTTTAGTTAATGGAAAAAACAAAACAACTCGAGCTTGTTGAGCTTGTCGCAATAATAAAATAGTCGTTAATAAAACAAAAGTGAAAAAACATAATAATAAATTTAGTGGAAAAACAAAAAGGAATAGAGAATGAAACTAATAATAGAGAAACTATTTAATCCTCTATCTACATACTCCATTTATAAAAACAATTTAATAAAGTTTAGGGAGAGTATCTACAATTCAGGCCATTGTGCGATGTCATTCTATCTGGTTTGAGATTCACCTAGGGAGAAGATGATGGACGGAATGAGGTTTTCAATGAGGGAAAGCATTGGAGTAAGATCTATGAAGGTTCTCAGTAACAACAATTTGAAATGACAATTTCTTATAACATCATTTCTTCCACGAGCGACAACGACTTTTTCGTTCATTCTTGTTGCGGTAATAGAGGTTGAGATAAGACAAAAATGAAATACTTTGTGAAATGCTCAAGAAATTAACAGTAATGAACGACATTGTAGAAATGAAAGGACTAGGGTTTTGATGGATCCAAACATTGGAGAATAACAAGGTGCGAGTAATAATAAAATTTACCTCGAATTAAATGGGTTTCATGGTGAACAATGCTTGTTAAAATATAAAAACATAATAACATAGATAAACAGTGAATTGAAATAAAGAATAACAGAATGAAATATAATCAATATAGATAAAAACGAACTACAATCAAGAAATATTTTCGAGGGATAACGATCAGTATCCTAAAACCAATTTGCCTAGCTTTCACTCGATAACACACCAACCTTAAATTTGAACAACACGACATCAATTTTTCTCGATAATAAGATGGTGGAAGGAATTGAGTTGAGTCAGATTTTTTGGAGTCACTTTGAAAATTCATAGAAATCATTTGGTAGTGTTTATGAATTGGCTTCGGCGTGTAATGGTGGATTTCTTGAAGGACCAATTTCCGCTCGAGTAATAATGACCTATTGTAACATAGGACGCCTAGATCATCTAAAGAGATCAACTAATTTAACTCTCAAGCCTTTGATCAACGTTGATGTAACTCTCAAATCTCCCTATATCTTGGATAAATACATTAATATTACTATTTATTTAATTCTCAACTCTCAAAGAATATTATATCACTTGACCAAACAAACACAGTTGCAAAAAATGGATGAAAAACTAACCGTGAATCCTGGCTGGCTTCATCCTCATCCAAACACACACAAAATGGACGAGGAATGAACCGTGAGGGCTGGCTGGCTTCATCCCCATCCCAACACACAGATGCATATGCTCCAATGCCATTACACACTCAGGCCTTAAAGAATGCGCTCAACCCATAGAAGCAATTGTCGTGGTTGTATGAGCTCTGCACAAGCTATTTTAATGACTCTGTGTGATATGCAAATGTTTTCAGAATCCTTCCCTTCTTAGCTATGCTTTTCTCTTGAGGCTTTTAACTTTGTTATAACAGAAACCTCATTAAATTTTACGCTTTTTTATGCTTAAATCATTTCTCTTTTATCATATTGTGATTAGAATATTTTGTTTTTGGTTTTTTCCGCGGCTTTTAACTTTGTTATAGCGGCAACCTCATTAACCTCATTACCTCATTAGCTTTTGCGCTTTTTTCGCATAAATCATTTCTTTTTTCATATTGTGATTAGGATATTTTGTTTTTGGCTTTTTTCCGAGGTTTTTAACTCTCTTATAATGGAAACTAAACCCTAAATCATAAACCCTAAGTCCTAAGCATTAATCCCTAAACCCCAAACTGCAGACATTAAACCCTAAACCCTAAGCATTTTATAACATTTTAAAAATTGTTTTTTTTATTTTTATTTAAGCATTTATTAAAAGAATTTACTAAAGTGTTATAAACCCTTAACCCTAAACTGTAAATGACAAACCCTACACCCTAAACCCTAAACACTAAACCTCACACCCTAAACCCTAAACCCTAAGCATTTTGTAACATCTTATAAAAATTTCTAACTTTTATTTAAATGTTTATTAACAAGATTTACTAAAGTCTTATAAACCATAGACTCTGAACCCTAAACCCTCAGAAATTTATAACATTTTAAAAAGTGTTTTTTAACTTTTATTTAAGTGTTTATCATAAAAATTTACTCAAGTCTTATAAACCCTAAACCCTAAGAATTTCATACCATTCTAAAAAGAGTTGTGTAACTTTTACTTATGTTTTTATCAAAATAATTTACTAAGGTATTATAAACCCTAAACCATTAAAACTAAACCCTAAACTATAAACCGTAAACCGAAAAATCTAAACCCTAAGCCTTTTATAAGATTTAAAAAAATGTTTTGTAACTTTTGTTTAATTGTTTATTAAAACTATTTACTAAAGTGTTATAAACCCTAAACCCTAAACCCCAAACTATAAAACCTATACCTTATACCCTAAAACCTAAACCCTAAGCATTTCATAACATTTAAAAAAGTGATTTGTAACTTTTTTTACGTGTTTATTAAAAGAATTTACTAAATTTTTATAAAATTTAAACCCTAATCCATAAAACCTAAACCCTAAACGCTAATTAATTTATATAATATTAAAAAGTGTTTTGTAACTTTTATTTAAGTATATACTAAAATCATTTACTAAAGTGTTATAAACTCTAAACCGTAAATGCTAAAGCCTAAGAATTTTATAACATTTTAAGAACCTTTTGTAACTTTTATTTAAGTGCTTATTAAAAGAATTTACTAAAATGTTATAAACTCTAAATTCTAAACCCTAAACCCCAAATCCTATACCCTAAGCCATAAACCCTAAGAATTTTATCAGTATCTATAATAAGGGAATACAAAACATCTGTATGTGATTGTAGGAGGGAGAAAATTGTCGTACACGGATACCCCAACCTTTGTTTTCCACTCTTCTCCATAAACCTATTTTCTTTTATTTATTTTTCTTCATAACTCCTCGAGGCTCAACATGATGAATGAATTATGTGTAATATGTAGCAAAGGATACCCACTTAAGGTGGGGTGCTTCATCCCTAAGCCCTAAACCCTAAACCCTTAACCCTAAACCCTAAACCCTAAACCCTTAACCCTAAACCCCAAAACCTAAACCATAAACCCTAAACCCTGAATCCTAAACACTAAACCCTAAGAATTTTAGAACATTTTAAAAATTGTTTTGTAAAATTATTTAAGTGTTTATTAAAAAAAATTCTAAGGTGTTATAAACCCTAAACAAGAACCCTAAACACCAAACCCTAAACCCTAAATTGAAAATGTTAAAACTTAAATTGTAAGCATTTTATTAAGTGTATAAACCTTGAAATGTAAACCCTAATCCCTAAAGCCTAAACTCCAAACGCTTAACCCTAAACCCTAGACCCTAAACCTCAAACCTTAAATCCTAAACCCTAGGCATTTTATAAAAATTTTAAAAATGTTTTGTAACTTTTATTTAAGTTTTTACTAAAGTGCTATAAACCTTAAACCCTAAACTCTAAACCATATACCCCTAACCCTAAACCCTAAACTGTAAACTGTAATCCCTAAGTATTTTCTAACATCTTAAAATGTGTTTTGTAACTTTATTTAAGTTTTTATTAAAAGAATTTACTGAAGTGTTATAATCCCTGAACTATAAACTATAAACCCTAAACCCTGGACTTAAAACCCTAAACCCTAAACCTTAAAACACAAACCCTAAACCCTCAAAATTTTATAGAATTTTTAAAATGGTTATGTTATTTTCATTTAAATGTTTATTAAAAGAATTTAATAAACTGTTATAAACCATAAACCGTAAATACTATAGCGTAAACCCTATACCCTAATCATTTCATAAAGTATTAAATAGTGTTTTGTAACATTTATTTAAGTGTTTCTAAAAAGCATTTAATAAAGTGTTATAAACCTTAAAACCTAAACCTTAAACCATAAACGCTAAACTCTAAACCCTGAGCATTTTATTAGCCTTAAACACTCTAACCTAAACGCTAAATCCCAAACCCCGAACCCTACACCCTAAACCCCAAACCCTAGACCTTCAGATCCAAACCCTAAACCCTAAATTGTAAATGAGACACATTTTATAACATTTCAAAAAGAAATTTTTAAATTTTATTTAAGTGTTCATTAAAAGATTTTACGGAAGTGTTATAAACCCTAAATTCAAAACCCTCAACCCTAAACCCTAAATAATAAACCTCGAACCCTTAACTCTAAACCATAAACAATAAGCATTTTATAACATTTTAAAAAGGAGTCTGTAACTTTTATTTAAGTGTTTATTAAAAGCAATTACTCAAGTGTTATAAACCCTAAACTCTAAACCAAAAGCCAAAAACCCTAAAACTTGAAGCCTAAACCCTAAATCTTGAGCATTTTATAACATTTAAAAAATTGTTTTGTAACATTTATTTAAGTTTTTATTCAAAGCATTTACTAAAGTGTTATAAACCCTAAAACCTAAACCCTAAACCCTAAAAATAAAACCCAAAATCAAAACACAAAAGCCTAAACCTTAAGCATTTTATAATAGTATAAAAATCATTTTGGAACATTTATTTATGTCTTTACTAAAAGAATCTACTAAGTTCTTATAAGCCCTAAACCCTCAATCCCAAAGGCCAAATCATAAACACTAAACCCTAAGCATGTTATATCATTTTAAAATAATTTTGTAACTTTTATTTAAGCCTTCACTAAAACCATTTAAGTCTTATTAAGCATAAACCCTATGATAAACCACCCTAAACCCTAAACCTCAAACCCTAAATGCTAAACCCTAAACACTAATGATTTTATAGCATTTTAAAAATCATTTTGTAACTTTTACTATAGTGTTTATTAAAATAATTTACTAAAGCATTATAAACCTGAAACACTAAACCCTAAACTCTAAACCCCAATCCTTAAACCCTAAACCCTAAACCTTAAATCCTAAACTCTAAGCATATTATAACATTTTAAAAAGTGTTTTGTAACTTTTATTTAAGTGTTTATTAAAATCATTTACTGAACCCTCATAAACAGTAAACCTTAAACCCTAAAACTTAAAACCTAAATCCAAAACCATAAGTATTTTATAACATTTTGAGAAGTGTTTTGTAACTTTTATTCAATGTCTTATTAAATTAATATACTAAAGTGTTATAAGCCCTAAAACCTAAGCATGAAACTATAAACCCCAAACCCTAAACCTTATACCCTAAACCTTAATCATTTGATAACATTTTAAAAATCATTTTGTTGCTTTTATTTAAGTGTTTATTAAAATAATTTACTAAAGTGCTATAAAACCTAAATCCTAAGCCCCAAACACTACACTCGAAACCCTAAAAACTAGATCCTATGTATTCTATAACATTTTTAAAGTGTTTTTTAAGTTTTATTTAGTGTTATAAACCATAAAACCTAAATTGTAGGCATTTTAAAACATTTTAAGAAGTGTTCTGTAACTTTTATTTAAGTGTTTATTAAAAGCATTTACTAAAGTGTTATAAACCTTAAACCATAAATTCGAAACCCTAAACTGTAAACCACCAAACCCTAAAACCTAAGCCCTAATCATTTTATAACATTTTAAAAAACATTTTAAACTTTTATTTAAGTGTTTCTTAAAAGAATTTACTAAAGTGCTATAAATCCTAAACCCTAAACCCTAAACCCTAAACACTAAACCTTAAAGGCTATTTTTTTTTAAATATTTTAAAAAGCATTTTGTAAATTTAGAGTTATAAATCCTCAACCATAAACTCTTAACCATAAACCGTAAAACCTAAACCCTAAACCTGAAACCCTAAATGCCACACTGTAAACCCTAAACACTAAGACTTTTATAATATTTTAGAAAGCGCTATGTAACTTTTACTTAAGTGTTTATTAAAAGAATTTACTAAAGTGTTATAAAACCTAAACCCTAAACTCCAAACCCCAAACCCTATATCCTAATGCTTATAGCCTAAAGGATAAACTCTAAAATCATTTAGTAAGGTCTTATAAACCCTAAAGCCTAAAGCCTAAAGCCTAAAGCTTGAAAGCATTTACTAAGGTCTTATAAAATCTACAACGTAATCTCCAAAACCTAAACCCTAAACCCTAAGCCCTAAACCCTAAATCCTAAATCCTAAGGATTTTATATCATTCTAAAAAGTGTTTTGTAACTTTTATTTAATTGTTTACTAAAACTATTTACTAAACTATTATAAAGCCTAAACCCCTAATCCCTAAACCCCAAACCCTAAAACCTAAAAAACCATAAACCCTAAAAACCTAAAAAAAGGCATAAACCATAAAAAACCCTAAACCTTAAAAAACCATAAACCTTAAACCCAAAAAAAACCTAAACCCTAAAAAAACATTGAACCTTAAAAACCGCAAAAAACCCTAAATGCTAAAAACTATTTTTTAACTTTTTTATAAGTGTTGATTGAAAGAATTGATTAAAGCATTACAAACCATAAACCCTAAACCCGAATACTCACACCCCCAACCTAAACCCTAAACCCTAAGCCATAAGCACTTTATGACATTTTAAACGTCAAACCCTAAACCCTAAGTATTTTATAACATTTTAACAAGCATTTGTAACTTTTTTTAGGTTTTTATTTTAACTAAATTGTTATAAACCCTAATCCCTAATCATTTTATTATAATATAGCAAGCGTTTTGTAACTTTTTAGAACCCTAAACCCTAAACATTTTATAAAATTTTAATAAGATTTTTGTAACCATTTTTAAATGTTTATTAAAAGAATTTACTGAAGTGTTATAAACCCTAAACACTCAAACCTACACCTTAAGAATTTTATAAAAATTTATCAACAGTTTCGTAACCTTTTTTAAAGTTTTTATTAAAATAATTTACTAAAGTGTCCCTCAAACCTAAACCCTAAGCATTTTATAACTTTTTAGCAAGTGTTTTGTAACTTTTTTCTCAGTGTTTATTAAAAGGATTTACTAAAGTTTTATAAACAATAAACCCTAAAATCTGAACCCTAAGAATTTTAGAATATTGTTATAAACCTTAAATCATACACCCTAAAACCTAAACCCTAAACCCCCAAGCCCAAGCCCTAAATCCTAAACCATAAACCCTATGAATTTTATAACAGTTTAAGAAGAATTTTGTAACATTTATTTTAGTGTTTATTAAAATAATTTGCTAAATTGTTATAAACCCTAAACCATAAACACAAAAACATAAACCCTAAAACCAAAAACGTAAACTCAAAACCCTAAACCCCAAACCCCAAACCCTAAACCCTAAACCCTAAACCCTAAACCCTAACCATTTTATAACATTTAAAAAAAAAATTGTAACTTTTAGTTAAGTGTTTATTAAAAGCATTTACTAAAATGTTGTAGACCTTGAACATTAAACCCTAAACCTAAACCCAAACCCCAAACCTTAAACCCTAAACCTTAAATCCCAAACCATAAACTCTAAACCCTAATCATTTTATAAAATTTTAGAGTATTTTGAAACTTTTATCTAAGTTTTTTTAAAATCATTTACTAAAGTCTTATAAACCCTAGTTCTGAATATCTACCCAAGCTTTAACCCTCACATTACAAAAAAGGGCTACAATATGATTACATCAAGATGATATGGATGATCTAGTGACTATGTTGTGAGAGTGACGAGACTCTTCCCATTTTATAAGATAGGTCACTTAGGCAAATAATAGAAAATGTATCAATTTTGCAACAACCTAATATAAGTTATAACAATATATCCACATGAGTGTAGATTAGTGAAGATGTACAAGCGTCATGTGATGGTTGGAAGCCACCTCCATAGTTCCGTGGTCTTTAAGCTAAGGATCCACATTTGAAGCACTCATCGTGGCATGGTTTTGTGTTCTCTAAAAGAGGATCCAAGCTTTAATTCTCCTCATCGTGTCCTAATTCAAAAAAATCTCCAAGTATTGCACTCTCTAAGAAACATCCCTCAATACAACCATTATCATATTAGACTATGACATGTGCTTGTAGTGATCCTAGGGAGCAATGGTTTTACTCCTAGTGTAGTTTATAATGATCAAGACTTATGCAGGAATGCAACAAAATAAAAATATAAACATAAACATAGAGTTGAAGCACAAATAAAATTTCATGTCATTAATATCAAAGAATTGAAATATGCTTACATACAAAATGGAAATAAACTAGCTTAGGAAATGGTAGCTTATCTCAAAGAAGAGATGTGGTGGCTACATGTTCCAGTTACTCCTCTAAAGCTCAACAATCGCTCTAGAATATATCAATAATATATGTACATAGTAACCATTTTAGGGTGGGTTACAACTATGGCTACAAAAGTTCACAATACATATACGAGGTTTTATTAGATGACATAAACATCAAAACTATGTCATATTATATTAACACCAAAATTTAAAACTAAATAATTTTTAGGGTGTGTTATAGCTATGGCCTCAAAAGTTCAAATGCATCATAAGGCACATGTTTTAATGGGCATGGCTATTGAAATTGTAACACATATTTTAGAGTAAGAGGCACACATTAATATCAATGTTAATATTAATATTAAAATTAATGATAATACTAATATTAATATAATTTACGAGTAATAAATATATTTAATATTAAATTAATAATAAATTATAATATATTATATTTAGTAATATAAAAAAAATATATGTTGTTATTTATATTACTTATATTAAAGCTTTAAAGTAATAATATTAATAAATAATAAATAGTATTGATATTCATAAATTATGGTTTTATATATTAGTTAATAATCAAACTATTAATAATTCATGTGGCTTAATACATTAATCAATGATTAATTATGACCTACTATAATTGTTAGTGTTTAATAAGATTGAAAATGATGAATTATAATTGATTAAAGCTAACCATTAATGGTTGTGTTATCCAAATATATCAAATTATTACAAAATATATCAAATTATTACATTTAAAATTATTATTACATAAATAATTATCATATGAAATTATTAAGAATATATTAACCTCATTATTAATAGCGTTAATATTAATATTTGTATTGTCAATACTATATTTATTTATTATTATTAATGTCTAAAATGTAACTATTATGAACATTATTTATGAATATTAATGATAATACATAAATGTTATTAATTAACATTTATTAATGTTAATATAATAGCTTAATTGTTATTAATATTAGAAGTATTTCTAATAATATATAATTTTTTTATATATTAATATATGTGTAATATTTGTATTTATAGATAATAATATATTAATGATAAACCTAATTTTATAGAGTATATTTATAAACATATTTTATTAAGTTTATTTTACTAATAATAGATTTATTGAGTGTGATTTCATATATTAGTTAATATTATATGGTGGACTTATGTTTTAATATGTCAATTTTTATTTAAAAATATAGATTCTTAGTACTTATTATTTTAATTAATTATGTTTTTTAATATTTGTATTTTTAATATAGAATTTATTAATATATTATTATTGCAATATTCAAAGAAACCAAACTTTTTTATAAAAAATATTCAAACTCCTCAAAGTGTTATTTACTTCCATCTCTATAAGATAAGTATGTACCTTGGTTATTTTTAATTAAACCTTAATTTAAAACTCAAAACCTTAATTTGAAAGTCATTTGGGCACTACCTTAGTTATTCTTTAACAAGTGGATTGCATTGAAATTCTATTGCATTACAATTTTTCAAGAAGAGTTGTAG
>APFE030941184.1:0-19345 GCA_000404065.3 Pinus taeda
TTCCTTGGATCCACTATCATGAGCTTCCTGGGGTTGGTCACTTATTCAACCTAATGGAAGGCATTCCTGATCGTATTTTGAAGTGTTTTTTTGTTGGGAGAGCAATGTTAAAACAGGGTTAATTAGACCTGTATCTCAGTTACTCCATTTAGGACCAAGTGGTTTTCTTTTTTTGCAATATTTGGATATTAAACTTAGTGCTTTTCATTTCCGGAATTTTCTCCAATGCCCCTTTTCACGGGCAGTTGTTGCAGAGCATATACAAATGATTTGATGTAACATATGATGATGTATGCAAAAGATTATATTTGAGTTTTTCTTAAAACCTAACAGAAAATATTATGAGATATCTTCTAATCTGTGTCAGCTTCTTTATGATTTGGACTCCGGTGACCCTTCTACAATCTTCTAGCCATTTGACTTGCCTTAGAAGACCTGCAGTGTGTGTGTATGTATCAAAGTATTTCTGTCCAGATATTCTGTCTGCTGTAACAGCAATAACTTAACTCCGTTGAATTAGATAGGCATTGAGGGTTTAAACATTTTTCCTTTAATGCCTTGCCCCTCCAGCATATCAGTCTAAGGTGCGTGAGCAACACAAAAAACATGATAACAAGCCGTTACTTGGAAACTAAACATGCGGGAAAGCATCCATTCGACCACTTTTTGGTGGTTAATTAAGCTTCACAATCATGTAAGGCTACTTATTCTTGTTAGTTGAATTAAGAAAAGATCAAGAAGAATGTATTTGATTTATTTGGATAATTCTATTTCATTTATTAGGAGCTTTGAACTGTAATCTGTTAAAACATTTGTGAAGCATAGTAGCAATAGATGACGAAAAGTTTTTCTTTTTTTAAAGGTGTCCTTCCTTTCCATACACTCTTTGTTCAGACCCCCTTTTTTGAAGAACTTGATTGGCCAATGTCAATACCTGACTGTGGATTGCACACCCTGAAAATCAAATTCTGTTGAAATAAAAACGAAATACGATGATATTACCCTTAAGTGTAAACTCTCAACGGTTGTCTGATTGTCTGTGGTTTAATTTATGGATATGAAATCAACTGGTTCAAGGACATTTGTATTATTTTAAGTGATAACAAGACTCAATCTACTTGCAGATCTGCTTTTTGAGCATCATTTGTGAGATGCATCTTCTACTGCTCTGTTGAAATCTTCTGTCACAGTCTCCCATTGCTCTAGCCAAAGTAGTTACATCCTCCTTCCAATTGACTTGATAAAACGGATAAAAAATATATAAATGGAGAAAAGCTCCAAAAACGAGAGAAAAACGTATGAATATGAGAATCGTGAAACATTCACCTTTTACAAATCAACCATGTATGGTTTCGTCATGAAATTGATATCTGTTTTATTTAAAATCATTTCATCAATCTTCATAGTGCCTTCAACAATATTCTGTATTAATTCTGTTATAGAACTTTTCTTTTTGATAAATATAGCTACTATGGGGAAGGAAAAGTCAAATCATAATAAACTGAAATACACACATGTTCGTCATTGTGCAAAGTAATTGATGAGGTACTATGGTAATTTACAAGTTTGTATCATATTGTTTAGCGATAAGTGTAGTGTGAAGCTGCTTTTGATGGATTCTCACAATTCAATTCCCTCTGTACCCTTTTTAAGATGTTTGATATGATAAGTTTGTATATTTTGTTTCCATGTTATTGCTTTAGTCATAAATTAAACAATGAGTTACGGAACACATAAGAATCCGCTACTATCAGTCATCTGTAATTATAATGTTCTTCGAGGTACATTCCTTTTCTTAGATCTCAGCAAGTCTGCTAGATTTGTGCACGATGTTTTTAGTCATTCTATAATTATTTCACTTTTTGTAAAATCAGGTTTCAATGTGTAGGCAATAGCATTAATGGAGTCTCTGTAGTTATCTTATTGAAAATGCATTGTATTGAGTTTGTTAAAACACTGGAGAAAAGCAAATCTGTTACTAGACCTGGTTGGGTCTGAGGTGCTGGGTTTGCTAAGTCGACTTGTTCAGACTCAGTGAGTCAAATTTGTGCTTGTTTTTCCAGTAATTTTGTAACTGTTGGGTCTGAGGGCATGGCCTGTCCCAGTCAGTCAGACCCAGCTGGGTCTGCTAAGTTGACTCACCCAGACATACCAAGTCAAATTTGTGGGTAACCAATTGTTGACTGCATTGTGACTGTTAACTTGTGGGCTTTCACAACTTATTTTACTGATGCACAACACCAAGCAATGAAGGATGTTGGTGTTATTGCTTGCTTGAATGTAGCTCCTATTATCAACAAACCCACAGCTGCAGCAATAGCTTATGGCTTGGACAAGAAGGGTGGAGAAAAAAATATTGTTGTTTTTGATCTTGGCGGTGGCATGTTTGATGTCAGCGTTCTGACTATTGACAACAGAGTTTTTGAGGTTTTGGCTACAAACGGTGATACACATCTTGGAGGTTATCTGTCTGAACTCTGTCTGGCTGTTTTACATTACGAATTTGAATATGTGCACAGTGGTTATCATTTACCTTTTTGGTTGGCTTTCAAGCTTTGAACTTACCAGGATATACACTAATACCAGGATATACACTAATATGGAGGTGAGGACTTTGATCAAAGCATAATGGAATATTTCATAAAATTGATCAAGAAAAAGCACGAAAAGGATATAAGTAAGCATAGCAGAAATGAAATAAGACATTCAATGCATTCCTTATAATATAGATATAAACAAAATATCTAACGAAAAGTAATTGCACAATGATCCAGTCCAAGAAAACAAGGTTTTCCCCCAAACCAATTAACTCTTCTAGAAAAATTCAACAATTCCAATTTAATAATCCTATCGGCCTCTCTTTGTACCTTTTGGGACAACTGCTAATATATATATTTTTCCAATCATTCTCATATTCGTATATGAGAAATTATACATTATTTTAAAAATTAAGATATATTAAGTTAAATTATAAATAAATGTTAATGACCAACATCACTAATAAAATGCCTCAATACAAAATAATAAGTAAACAGAATTAATAAACATTACTAAATTATATTTTTTATAAAATTAATAAATTAAATTTTAATAAAAGTTAATATCAACGTCCTATAAAATGTCTCAATTAATAATTAGTAAAATTAAAGTTAATAAACATACTAAAGTATATTCTTATTAGAATTAGAATTAAAGAATAGCGAATTTATATTTCCTGCTTTAATAAATCCTAAAATAAAAACCATAATCTGATATAATTAGATGAGTTTAGCTAATTAATTAAATTCTAATAATAAAATGGGACATTAAATGTTTAGTATTTTTCAAATTAAAAAATGATAAATATAAAAATTATTTGAATCACTTGAAAGTGAGTTTTAATTTTAGATAATATAATATATATAATATGAAGTTGCTTAATTAATGTAATTTCTAATAAAAAATGACATAAAGTTTATTATTTTTCGAATTATAAAATATAATATTACTAAAAAATAATAATATAATTAAAAAATTATTGATTACTCAAAATAAATTTTTAATTTTAATAGTCAAATTTAAGTGAAGTATATCTAAAGTTAAAAAAGTTTTTTTTTTAAGTATAATAATCAAATTTAAGTGAAATAAATCAAAAGTTAAAATAGATATTTAAGTATAATAATCCAATCTGAGTAAAATAAATTAAAAGTAAAATAGATGTATGGTGGTAAATATCAAATCTAATGAAACATGCTACATTTCACTGTTTTCACGGAGCAAAATTTGTTCGCTGTAAAAAGTTACCATTTTAATGCATGACGAATTGTTTTTCAAATAATGACTTCTTACCCTGCTGTACTTGGAGATCCCCAACATTCCATTGACACAGCGCAAGAACGCAAGAAATAGTGGCAAGCAGGCGCTAAGACAGTAGAAAGTTCCCATGAACCATCTTTTAATTGGCATTTCAAGATCCATTCGTGTTTCAGGAAATTGCGGCTGATCACGGCCATCAATGGCGGGGACCCTCGCCACCTATGCTGTATCATAAACAGATAGACTCATGAATTCACCATCTCCAATCGCACTAAGCATAGATTTAATCTCGCTAATAAGTGTCTACGAAGGTTGGCCAGCCAGGGAAAAATATATATTTTTTTTAATTTGTAATTTTTTTATTTTTTATTTTTAATTCTGTTTTAATAGTGTGAGTGATTGACTCATGTTTTTTTATGGTGGAAATAGATTGAGGACCATAAAAAATTTCAAGGCCCACAAATTTTTAGAGCTTTGATTTCTAATTTTTTTTTTTAATGGATTTTATCAAAATCATGTGAGAATTTCACATCTGTGTAACCATTCTATGTTCACATGACAGTGTTGTACAACAGACTGTCATAAAATGGTGTGGTCTTTTTTATAGAGGAAATAGTTTTTTTGGATCAATTTTTATGTAGAATTTTTTAAAAACTTGAGTTGAAATTGTTTAATCTATAGAATTTAAGTGTTGGAGGGTTTTTAAAGGTGCTATGCATTGAAACTTGTATTTTAGACAATAAAAAAAATTACAATCTTACTTGAAATTGTATCTTTGTATCTTTAGATTTTTGTGAAAATAATTATTTTATCTATAAGCTAGACTAGGCACTCATAAAATATCAACATTAAGTCATTACATATAATAGTACACCTCGTCAACTTAAGAATCAAAATTATTTCATTACACCCCTCGATTTGTGTGTGCAGGGACATGGGAACCAAACAAAATATGGTTAGGGCAGCCAGAAAAATTATGGTCATGACAGACGACATAAATAAGAAGGGAAGTGGTCGACCCATTCGAGGACCCCACACGAAGGAAGGGGAAGAGGACCGAAAAATGAGGCAAGTGGAGGACGCCTCGGGAATGAAAATGGGAAGGTGGGGGAGCAATCGGGAAAGAAAGGTGGCGAGAGAGCTGGGGGAATGCATGCAAAGCGTAGAAGGAGAACAAGTGACAGGCGTTGCAGATGAAAGTCGAGAGGAGAGCAGGAGAAGGGGTGATTGTCGGCATCTAGACTCCGCCTACAACAACCTGGAATGAACTTGGTATGTAAACCAAGCTCCCCTCAGTGTAGATTTGGCAACAATGTCCTGAAATTGGAGTAGAGTCTGGAAAACAAGGAGAGAGGTGTCGAAAGTAATAGGAAAATGTTGGCCGTGTCTTAAGAAGATAATGTTTGGTTTCTTAATTGCAGAAAGAAATGAAAATTTTCGTGAATTCGAGTTCAATTGTCTATTGATAATGTCTGGGTATGAATTGATTGTATTCTATGAAGGACGGGGGGGAATGACACATGTGAAGGGTTTGGAGGGCTGCTAGAACTTGGGGGAAAGAAACTGAAACCTGGCATAGGGAAATGCTGCAGGCCGAGGTTGAGAAAAGGCTATCACTCATCCGTTAGCCTTTGGGGGACCAATCGCCTCCAAAAACAATGGGGGGTGAGAGGGGTGATGGGAAATGTAAGATAAGCCTTGCTAGATTAGTTTGGCTTCTGGGGGGATGCCTAAACCAACAAGGAGTAAAAGAGGTTCAGGGGATTAAAAAGGGGAGAAATCTAGTCTAGTGGGGCTTTGCATGACCGGGGGGGGGGGGGGGGGGGGGGGGAATATATTCTCTATAACTCTGTGTAGTGTTGGACTAAAATGGAACTCTAGAAAAGTAAAGAGGGGGAGGGGAGAGGGGCGGTAGAGCATAACAAGTTGAGAGGGTCTACCCTGGTGGTGGAATTGGAGCCAAAACCCTGCTTTCCCGAATGCAGAATTCCAATTCCTGGCTGGACAGATCACAAGAGCGGCGGGGGACCTCTGTGGGAACCTTAAGAGATGCATAGTAGGAGGGGAATAAAGCTGAGGAGAGAAGCAATAATTGGGTGGCTGCGAATTGGGGGCAACTGGGTTGCCGAGAAGCAAATTGGAAGTTTTAATGTTGAAAAACAAATTAATAAGGGATGGAGACTGAGGGAGGAAATTGCTGAAGAAAAAGATGGTGAAAGCAGAAGGGAAACATGGAAGAAAAGGAGGCCGATGAGCAGGTAAGCAGGCATAGCAGAAAATGAAGGGCCCGGAAGCATCAACGAGCAAAACACAGAGAAAAAGGGGAAGAAGAACATGTGAAGAAAGCATGCAAAACTTAATACATGCTTGCCATGCAGGCACCCCAGCACAAGTAAAAGTCATAATGCTAATGTGGGAAGCAGACTTAAATGCCAACATGGCAAACAAATAACTCCCAATGGAAGACTCAGAGCCATTACTTAATGACCCGGGCCATACTAGAGGAAGCCAAACTCTGTTCAAGCAGACCATACAATAGTATTGGGTAATGAAAAATCTATTGGCGAGGGCAATGATAACATACAGGGACATAGAAGAACCAAAGCGAGACAGGCAAGAGGAACCAAGTTTAAAGGACATCCAGAAGGAAATCCAGGTGGTGCAAGTTCAATAATATCACCAGAACCTTCGTTTTGGGAGAATGGAGAAGTAGATCCAAACATTGTTGCAGAACAAAGTTCACGGGTCAAGTGCTAAGGACCCGACTCCAATTGAATCATCTGATGACTGAAGCAGAGAGACAAAAAGTTATTTTTTGTTATTATGTTGGATAACATTTATTTTACAAGTCAAAGCATTAAATATATAATAGATATAGTTGCAAACTTAGCATGGATGATTAGGATCAAACTATTTAAATTTTGGACAACTTTTGATGCTAAGCGGTGGCCAACAGACTTGGTTTCTTCGGACTAGTTGAGGCTACTAAACATATTTTGTTTATTCAAAAGGGAAGTACTACCAAGCTTACACATTTTTTTTGCATCATTACATATAATAATACACCTCATCAACTTAATAATCAAAATTACTTCATTACATATAATAATACACCTCATCAACTAAAGAATCAAAATAAATTCTTTGCTTGGTTTATTTTTGACTTTGGTGATATGATTATTTTACTTATATTTTTTAGTCAAATATATTATAAACATAAAAGGGAAAAAAATCATTCTTAAAAATCTAAATATTTAAATTATACAAATAATAGTTATTAAGTTGCAATTTGAATTTTCAAATACTATGTTATATAATAAAAAATTAGAATGTTTCAAATTTGATATTATACATTTAAAAATTGGAGATATATTTTTTATCTCTAATAATAAATGTTTTTATTTTTATTTTTTTCATGACTTATTTAATTTTAAGTAATTTCCTAATAATCTAGATAATATAACAAAATTTAAAAAATTTTCAAAGTTAAATAATATAACAATTGAATAACAATTCCCTAAAAAAAATTCATATTTTGATATTTTTTATTCCAAAAGTTTAAAAATTTAAAGTATTGTTTTTTTTTTTAATTTTAATAAATTATTTTTTGGATAAATAAAATATAATTATAAAATTAAACATATTTATAAAACAAATATTTCAAACTTATTTATATTAAAATCTATAAAATAAATATATTTTAAGTAAGTCAATCACTTTAATCTAATTAAATCTACTTAAAATTCAAAAACTATTTTATTTAAAATCTATAAAAATAAAAATATATTTTAATAAGTCAATCACTTTTAATCTAATTAAAATCTACTTTCTCAAATCGCTGAGTCTAACTAGGTGGATGAGTTCACTGGAAAGATATAGAAATTCTGGTCATATTTAGAGAAAATCTGCCAAAGATTTTTGTAAATCCAAATTATAGTTGTTAAATTTCAAAATTTTAGCTGTCTTAGATGTTTTTGATGGTGCTAAACACATTTCCACCATCAAAAATACAATTCAAACACTGTCTCTATAAGATTTTTTGAAAATTTTTTGCCCCAATTCCGACAACTTTTGACCGGCAATTCCTCCCCCTCGTTAGACAACTCCTTCACAAATTCTTTCTTTCTCAAACTTTTTCATAAATCCCAAGACCATAATAAAATTGAAAATTTGAAATTTACCCATTTCAAATTATTTCCATTTATTTTCCTCCTAGGTTATCCATTTGTATTCCGACAAACACTCACAAATCCAGCTAAATAAACTACTGACAACTGATTTTCAGATGAAAGAGATATAATTTCATCCAACTATTCTGTATTCGAGCTAATTTGATAACTATGAAAAATTACAATTTTAACTGTATTTAACCATGTTTCAAATTCTAAGCAAAATTGATCCGAAAAATTGGGGAAAAAACTCAATGAAAAGGTAGCCCATTGTCACCTTTGTGGACCGAAGTTTGGAGTTTTTCAACTGAAATTTAATATGAAGTTTTCGACTTTTTCAACAGAAACTTAATGTAATCTGACGCATATGTCATCTACCATATAGAATTTCACGAGTGTTCTTCTTCTGACTGGACACAAACGTCCCCATGTGCTCACTCATAAGTGCGAATAGGAAAGTACAGCACATGAATTAACCCATGAACCCATGAATTAACCCATGAATGTCGAAAACGTTTGTATTGTTTTCATGAAGTGCGTACCCATGTGCCCTTTCATAATTTGGATGTTGCAGGATCACTCTTAATAAAGCTCATGAAGAACTAAAAGATGTATTCATGAATAGCACAGGTAAATGTTTGGTATTGTGGTATTATAAACTTGACCATGTCAATGTTTATAATCTAGGGTTTTTAGGAAAATCAAATATATTTATGTATTTTAAAATATAATTTAAGTGTATGTGTTGGAGTGGTAAACAAGGGCAATGATGCCTACGACATGGGCATTAAAAGTTTTTACGCGGAATTTATGATAAGGAAATGTGTTGGACAAATAAAGCTTGGCGTTTTACAAGAGAAAATTTTTGAGGTGACTTAGGTTATAATAAAAGTGCTAATGGCGCTTGTTCACATTTTCTGGAATCAGGAGATGAGGGTTTTGTCTATATGGGAAATTTCCTGCTCATGAGTCACGTGAGGCCTCACAGGAGAGCTAATCTTGTTTCTTGACTAGTGATTGTACTCACTCGAGGCTCGAGAGAGGAAGCATGGCAGAGTGTGGACTTTGATGGCAATGTAGAATGTAATTAGTGATCCATGCTCGCAGTGAATTATGGAAACATTATTCGCAGTGAGATTGGTTTAATGAGTGGCATCTTCAATGAGGGGCTCCATTTTGGCGCTGGGTTTATCTTTGGAGTAGGTGTTGGAGCTTCAACTCACGTCTTTTTCCAAGTATTCCCTTTGCATTTGTCTTCTATTGTGTTAAACATATGGGAAACTCAATTCATTTGGTTAAATTATGAGCCAATGAAACCACATAAGGGGCCCTTTATCTTCCATTGGTGGTTCTGGTAGGCGTCTCCCTTCTTCTCCTCAATCATTTGTGGTTGTAAGGCCTATAGTATATATACCTTAGTGGAGAGTCGAAGGTTGGTGACCTTTTGGCTTCCAAGGGTAAGAGGAGATGGAGTAGGAGGGTTGGAGGCCAACTCAAGAAGCTCATCTTCTTCGAGATCTGGTGCTAAAGCTCTACGAAGCTCTTAATTGGGGAATGTTTGTTTGTGGTGTGGTGTGGTCTTTCACAGGTGGCAATTGGGACTTCTCGGCTCTGACCAATTAACCCTGTGTCGATTTTAGGAGTGGGTGTGGGGTATCTTGGGGTTATTTCTCTACCTCACAATGACTATGTGGGGAGACCATAATTCTTGCACTCAGGGCGTGGGTGTGTGAGAATGGATGGATAGTAAGAAGTGTAGCTGTTGTCTAGAATAATTACTGAGGGTTGTGAGGACATCTGAAAAACCTATAAATGCAGCGACAAAGAGATAAGCCTCGGTGTGGTTGGGGCCCTAAGGGGAAAGGCACATGGCCTCAAATTGTTTATCCTAATGAAGAGGGAGAATTGGAGCAACCACATGGTGTTTCTCCTAGGCGGGTGGATTTTCCACCCCCATTTGATTTTGTGGAAGCTCAAATTCGTCAAGTGCAAGTGACAATTAATTAACTAAGGCATGATAGGCATAGTGACAGAAACGATGTCATCCGCTTTATGAATGAAATTCAACATAACCAATAACACAACCTTGATCGATAGGACTCGCTCCGTAGAGGGGAAAAGAGGCTCCAGGACTGAATGGATAGCTTTAAGGGACACACGACACACATGGAATCTCATGTTCACGATGCATTCCATCACCCCGGTGAAGGTGGCAATGATGCTTATGATCCAAACAATGTGAATGGGTAATGATGCAAGTGGGTTCTATTTTGTTTTTTGCTCAGTTTTGGGCCATCTGGCCAATGATATGTGGTATCATAGTTTTGTGATGTTGTTATCGGTGTCTTTTTGTTTGTACTTGATGAGAAACAAATTGAGTAGGAGAGAGACCTTTGTACTTTTTAAAATGAGCATTCCACTATGTAAACTTATCCAGAATTAATAGAAATGGTTGATTTACAATCAATATCTATATCTATATATCTATATATATATAATAGATAATATAATTAGAGATCAAAATATTAAAATAAGTTTTAATTAAAAAATTAAATTAATTTTAAACAATTATATTATAATTTTATTAAAAAATGTATTTTTTATTAAAATATTTTATTGTATTCTCTATAGAGGTAGAATAAAAAATGATGGGGAATAAGGTGTTTGTTAAAGCACTTTGTTATATAAAGGTTACCATCTTGAAGCCCATGCCAAAAATCCATCCATGCTAAAGGTTGTGTGGCTTGGTCTATGATGTTAGGTGAATTTTATGACTTAGATGTTCTTGAATCGTGATAATTCAAGTCAGAGATTAGATGCGTCAGTGATCTCAAGGCTCACATAACTTAGATAAAGAAAAAAAAATATAATATAATATAATATATATATATATATATATATATATAAATATATATATATATAATATATAGAAAAAAAATATTTGAAATATACTTCAATGCATAAGATGTAGTTTTAAAACTTCAAAAAAAAAAATATCTAAGGGTGTTGTATTAAAATATTTATTTAATATATATATATATATATATATATATATATATTATATATATATATATATATATAATATATATTAAAAAAACAATGGAATTTTTTACATTGTAAATTTTCCCTTTATTTACTTTGATCTTTAATATTAATTTTTTTATTGCCATATATTTGTTAGGGTGGTTATATAAATTAAATAGTTGTAAATACTAATAGACATCAATTATGATAAGTATCAAGACATATACTTCTTGATATATCTCACAAGATTAAAACAATCATAAATATTTAGTTGAATTATAACTTAGTTTTTTATTATTATTATATTATTAAAATAATTAATATATGAATTACACATATATAGACTAAAAAAAAGTAAAAAAAGAATTAATGGTGGAGATTTGCACCACTTCATCCTCAAGATTCTTAACCTGTAAATACACTTTCTTACTTGTTACAATATTGTGAGTCAATATAATGGCTTATGTATATCACATACACAAAAACCTTAATTCATTTCATGTAACACTTCATATGATTTTTTTTTTTTCAACTAATCAATTTAATTAAAAGGGAAAAAAAACGCAACTATTTTGGAGATAAATCTCAAACTTTAATATTTAACTATTGTAAAGAATTTGAAACTTAAATCCTATCCACCCACTCAATAATTATTAATAATTAAATTAAAATTCAAAAAACTTATTTTAAAATAAACACCTGTCAACAAAATTAACTTTGGACTACTCGACATTTTCCATCTCTTAGCCACTTCAACATTTTCATTGGTTCACTTTTATGCCAAGGGCGTTCTCTGACATGGGTCTCCTCCATGCGTTCCTCAACATGGACCTCTATTTCATCATACCATTTAGATTACTGAGTTAGTGGGCAGGAGTGCATAATTAAGTATCAGGGAAAACTCATTTCTAAGAGGTTTACTAAGTCAATTTAACTATTAGATCATGAATATGATGGACTCGAGAAGAATCAAATTCAGAGGACCAAAGTCTTAGGGATTCAACCAACTAAACTACCCATCAAGGCTAGGCTCTACATATCTTATTTCCTTTCCCATTTTTTTAATCATTTAAATTCAAAACACTTATACATTTGTTTTTCATCAACCTCCAAACCTGTTTCTGTTGAGAAATCCAGGGCATCAAGTATTAAGTGATTTGTCTTCAATTATTAACTGCTTGTGAGTTCTTTTTACTTCTTTAGATTGAGATCTTCTTTTACTTAGGTTATTAGTGTTCTTCTTCATCAAATAACTACCAATGCATGAACATAAATAGATAAGAGACAAAGAATATAGGATAACAACCAAGGCCAAAACCTCTCACTCTTTGAGAGGAAAACCCGCACAAATTCTTCTTATAGATATTCCAATTGATGAATACCAAGACCAAGACCCTTGACCTATTTTCCACTCTAAATCCAAGACACTAGTTCTATTGACTCTCAACCTTATGCTCTTTTCCTCTTCTCAACTCCTCTTCCACTTTGACCTTATTAGCGCCAAGACATAGTTACAATGGTAGCATAAAAATGAACTGTGGTCACGCTGAGATCATCTCCTATCCAAGCACACTGAGATGATCACTAAAATTGTGATAGAAATGAACTGTGGTAACACTGAGATGGCATTGAGACTGTGGTTTTCTGCACTTTAATGACACCAGGACAAAGGGACTTCTTCTTTGTGATAATACCAAACCTTAATCATTGTAATTTCATCGAACTATCTCCGCTGTAATGTTCGAACTCATTTTAGAAAATGATCTGAACTTTTGTTTCTCTATGTTAGTCTGAGTTCTGTGTTGTTGTGATGTGAAGACCCTATCCCTTATACAATTCTTGTTTGACATAAATAAGCCGACATGAACATATGAACAATTGTGTCTCCATTAGGTAAACTTGACATGCGTTCTTTATTTTATCTTTAGGCCGACTTGAAGAGGAATAACGTGTGCTTGTCTTGGATGGCTATTAGAAAATCCTATAGAATGATATACACTTGTAACATGCCGAAGAAGGGTTCTTCATACATGAAATTGACTCTCTTTGAATTTTATGACTAGATGAAAAATCCTAAAGGCTCACAATTTGAGCCATCTAAAAATAAAATTTCTTTCTCATGAAATCCATGAGGCAAGCATTACAATAATTATTTTATTTTTCTTCTTTACATCATTTACATAAAATCACAATTAAGCATGTCATTATGAAGATTGAACCTAGTTACTTTCCAACACTCCCTCTTAACTAGGGAGGTATTCATAATCGTACTTGGTCATTCTCAATCTGAAGAATTTCTCATAAGAGGAATTAGATTAGTAACCCATCTGCATAACATAATATCAACCAAGATTGTCACATAACAAGGCCTTGACTACCAATTTTATCTCTCCACGAGATCTGAGCACAATGCTAACGATACCAATGATTTATAGACACCCTCATCATTGTCTCTCCTAGAACATACCCCACTCGGGTTCTCAGGGTGTGTTCCATCAGGACTATTCTTATCTTGGATTCACAGTCCTCAATGAATATTTCCTACCCATAACCCCTTTCTTTTTCTATTTTGTGTTTAGAAGACACTTCGCTTACCATTCATGGCACACAAACTACCAATTCTATGTGATGCTATTAGCTACCATGAACCAACTCGAATTCTTATCGAATAATTCGATGTATGAATCGAATTATCGAATTTCTATATTTTTTTTCTTGATTCAGACGTATTTGGTAACTATGGTCTTAAGAATGAGAAAATACCATATGTGTATGAATGCTGTGACTTGTACAAACACACTTTGAATGCTAAATTTTGATTTTAATAATGAATTATCAATCTTAATCCTGACAAACTTAAAATAACATAAAAATTATATGAAGTTGAATTATGTGAACTAATATTCCCATATTGCAATGAATCCTAGTATTCTCCTCTACATATGTGAGGATCCAACCTAGGGTTCTCTAACTAAAACTAAATTTATTTAATTTAATCACAATAAGAAGGAAAATAACATGTTTATAACTTTACAATTACTTGATAAAAAAATGCAAGTAAAATTTGATCAACAAGATATGCAACATGTAAGATTTTTTTTTTCAACAATTTACATAAATAAAACAACGATTGGAAGAATACTTGTTTTAGTGGCTTGGTTGGGATGCTCCTGACGCTCTTGAGATATTCCTCCTAGCTACCCAACTGAATTTACCTTCCAACCAACTAGGAATGATTCCTAGACTAGGGAACCTCCGCAGGTTCCCTAGCCCTCTGAGCCCAAGTCCAACCAGCTACAGTGTGTCCAAGTTAAAACCAACACTCTCTAATAGATCCAAGTTTGAGTCCTCTCATTTTTCTCTCAATTTTCTCCCTTCTATTTCTCCACATTCCTCACCAAAATAAAATCCTCTAATGGCAAAACAAAGACCAAGGATGTTCCTCTTTCCTCTCATCCTCCTTCTCTTTTATGTCTCTTCCTCCCATCCACTTTAACCACCTATCATTAATATCATGACTACCCCTCATCGTTTTATTTTAATATCCTTGACTTTCCTTACCATATCTTATTCAAAATAGATTTGAGAAGACACTTTGGGAATAGAATATGGATATTTAATTTATAAATAAATTGGAGAAGACTATACCTTATCCAAAAGTAGATTTGATAAGACACATTGGGAATAGAAATATGAATGTTTAATTTAGAAATAAATTGGAGAAGACCATATCTTATCCAAAAGTAGATTTGAGAAGACACATTGAGAATATAAACATGGATATTTAATTTTAGAAATAAATTAGAGAAGACAATATCTTATCCAAAAGTAGATTTGAGAAGACACATTGAGAATAGAAATACGAATATTTAATTTTAGAAATAAATTGGAGAGGACCTTATCTTATCCAAAAGTAGATTTTATAAAACAGATTAGGAATAGAAATATGAATATTTAATTTAGAAATAAATTATAGAAGAACATATCTTATCCAAAAGTAGATTTTAGAAGACACCTTGGGAACAGAATAATAACAAATAATAAAAGTTATATTAGTAAGATAAAATTACAGATTCACAAGTACAAATTTATACCAATATTATTTAATAATTGTAAGTCAATATTTGCAGGTTAATTAATCATTATCAAAATTATCTTGGTAGGATCAAGTAGGGAATTACAACATAAATAGACTGGTCTCTCTCAAATTCGTCTTTTTCAAAAAAAAATCTATGAAAGTTGTTGCTACAATATAGGTATGTCATAGGTATACCATTATTATGGGAGGCCAAACAATTATGTTTTCAAGGTTCTCAAGATAATAAAGTTATATTACTCATCATCAATCATCATCAATTTTCATATTGTTCTTGGAATAGTTTTGTTGTTGATGTCAAAGATAAGTAAAGACTACAAATGTCCAAGATGAAAATGGCAAGATGAATATAGTTGGAAATATTCTTTGGGTACCTAGTTATTTCTTGATGCCCATTTTGGATACCATATGAATAAAAAAAGTGCATATGTATACATAGATTAAATGAAAGTGTAACATATATGGTTCAATATATTATCTTAATTCATTTCCAATAATACATGTAACTTCCTCTAACTCCATATAAATGGGGAGATATAAAAGATTCTAGTAGGTCAGCCCAACCATAAAGTACAAGTCAACCCAACTAGTTTTATAAGTCAACCCTATATGAATAAAAAATATATGAGTGCATTTGAATACCATCATAGTAAGAAGAGCTTGGTGGGAAACAAAATCTGGGGAATACTTCTCAGGTATTAAAGTTGGAGCAAAAGGTGATTTATGGAGTGAATGAGATATCTTGACATTTTCAGTATAAATTTTCTTCTAGAATGTTTTAGACCATAAAATTTGGATATATATGGGATATTTTCATGCATATGTGGTAGAAATTTTAGGCATTGGTTCACTATGATTTCATAGATATGATTTGAAGAATTTAGGGTTTTTAGATGCTCTTGAAATATTCTTCAAACATGTCAGCTTGGAATTTCCATTACAACTTTTTTTCTAATATGTTTCACACTGTGAAATCTATAAGAGATAGAGATGAGATCACTACTTACTCGTGCTAGAAATTTCTAACCTTGATTTGTTATAATTTTGGAGACATGCTCTAAGGAAAATAGGGTTCTTAAATGCTCGTGAAATATACTTCAAATAGGTCATATTGGCATTTTTTTATAAATTGTTTTTTGAGATGTTTTAGACTAGGAAGTCTTGGGGAGACATAGCAGAGATCTAGGTACCTATGGAAATTTTAAATCTTGGATAATTATAATTTCAAAGATATCCTTAGAAGAAGCTAGGTTTCATGAATGCTCCTGAAATATGCTTCAAACAAGTCATCTTGCCATTTTCATTTTAATTAATTTTTAATATTTTTCATATTGTGAAATTTGGAGATAAAGGAGAGATCTCTAGCTCCTTGTGGTAGAAATTCAAACTTTATTTAATATATTATATATATATATATAATATAAATATATATATATATATATTATAAATATATATTATAGGTTAGAGTTATTGAATAGTCCTAAAATTAACTTCAAAGAAGTCACTTTGACATTTTTGTTATAACTTATTCTCTGAGGACTTTACTGTAAAAATTTCAAATATCTAAAGAGACATATAGAAGTTCCTCATGTAAAAATTATATTACCAAATTTACATAATTGGATACATGGCGTGTTTTTTTTGGAAAATATAAAAAATAACAATTTTTGTGTAAAGCATGCATGGTGAGTGTAGAGGGAGCAAGTAATAAGTAGGATTGGACAATGAAGAAGTAGCTAACAAAGTGATAGATTAAATAAATTTTGTATGGTAGTTTATTCCCTACCTAGAAATTAGAAAAAAATAATGAACAATTAAATTTAATGTGATTAAATACATTTTATCAAAAAATATAATTATTTAAATTTAAATCTTATGAAAAATATGTTCATATAAACAATTATCAATTATAATTAAGTGTTGACATCATTATAATAATATATCTTTAAGATCATTAATTAAATAAAAACTAATATAATATTATATATATATATATAATAATATATATATATATACCATGTAATATTATTAAAATTAATTAAATAGGAAAAATAGTATATAAATATATAAGATTATACATATTATTAATACCAAGTGGATGTTATTTATACATATATAAGTGATATGATAGATATATAAATATTAGTTTATACTTTTTTAATAAATTAATTAGGTTTGTTTATTATCAATGAGTCAATGAATAATATTATAATATATGGTTATATTATATATATAGATATATATAATTGGTTTTTTTTGCTAAGGCAAGAGCGGATCTTTCTATTCAATTAAAAAGAGAAATAGTATATAAAAGGCGTCCACGGTGGTGAGGCCCACCAAAATGACAGGCCTATTCCAAACCATGCTCCCAAGACGACAAAGCAAACCCCGGGACCCGGGCCCACCCAACCAAACGAGAAGTCAAAAACTAACCGTTAGATCCTATGCTAAAGATCTAGTGGATGAAAACATATCGGGTGAACAACAAGCACATCGTCTAACACACAAAACAGACCTTATGAACCCAATAGACCATAATTTATAATGATATCGGGTCCATTTTTAACATAACCATCGTTCACTTTCACCCCCCCGAATTCCACTGTTTGCGCGCGATTCCAGGGAGGTCACACGAATAGCTCAAAACATAACCTCTGTTTCAGACCCACCAACAAGCATGTTTAATCCTGGCCATGGCTTGACCATGCTTGATGAGGGCGGTAATTCCTCCCCACCCTTAGCCACATGTTGCGTGGTCAGTGGAATCACTCCCGATTGTGAAAAACTGCTTCCGACTTGATGAGCATGCGATAAAACAAAAACCACTTCAAGGGTGGTAAAGATACCATAGGAATAAAAGTGGGGGTTTTGCATCTGCCACGAAAGTCTGGACTCCAGCGCATGGGCCAAAGGAAGATGAAGATCCCTCCTTCCAGCCGACCCCCTGAGACTTCTAGTTTTCTATTGTTGACATAGACCTACATCCCAAAAGCGACCTCACTTATGTCAAAACACTGCATTATAGTCAACTAGACCTTGTCTCTGTGGCTCTCTTACAGAACACCTATTTGTCCTCATCTGCTTGATCAAGACACTGCTCCCTTAATCTGTTCTGAGGCATCTCTTACCAACTCAACTTGACCCTGCTTTTGGTGCAGAGCACTCCTTGATTGGCCAGAATGTCCGCTAATTTATTTGTCGTCCTTCGCACATGAGTGAAACTCACGGTGCGTAAGTCTAGGAGGTGAAATTGGATCCTTTGAAAGACCTGAAGCAACCTCCAATGTCTTGAGACTTTTTCCGACTCCGTTCCACAGTAGATTCTCTTGACCGAGTTAATGATCAACTCAGAATCAGCTTCAATAATAATATTCTGGAGATTATCCTGCTTCAGGAAATCTAAACATTGCTCAAGAGCCATTAATTCCGCCATATTGTTTGTATTTCTTCCCAAATGGCAATGGAAAATAAAAAGGATACAACCATTTTCATCCCGTAACACTCCTCCAAAACTAGCCATGCCCGGGTAGCCTTTTGAGGCCCCATCAATGTTGTATTTCAGAAAACCCTGAGGAGGAGGATGCCAGTAATCTGGATTATTTTCTAGATTCATAACCTTCCTATCCATTCCTTGCGGTATAAGCCCCTGCATACCCAACTGCTGAAGTATCTGCATTTCATTTTCTGAAGGTGGATTCTTTGGGGAACTTCGCACTATAGTGCCAAATGTCTCCTTGAGTTGTCTTAAGATCTACTCAATAATGTGTTGGGGGGAGCTTTTTACATTTTTGAAGATTCTATTGTTGCTTTCTTTCTAGACATTCCAAACTATGAAGCTTGGAGTTAAAACCCAAGTTGAGCGAAGAAACCCATAATCAGAGAAGTTTCGTTTCCAGTTATTTAGGGTATTGATAATGCTTTCTTTGGTCCTGTCTGTCTATTGGAAATTGTGGCAAACGTATCCCATAGCCTAGAGGTTAAAATGCAGTTATTGATAAGGTGCTCCATTGTCTCCTCTTGGTCTTCATAGAGTTGGCATCTAGAAGGTCCCAGAACACCCCTCTTTCGAATATTTTCCCAAGTCAGAATTTTCTTATGATGTACCAACCACATGAAGAGTTTAATTTTCATCCAACCTTGACGCCTCCATAGGTTCTGCCAAACCCTGTCTGGTACGTAGGAGTCCAGCTCAAGGAATATGCTCTTGGCCTCCTTAATATTGAAGGTACCTTCATTTTTGTTGCCCCATCTAAGTTGGTCA
>APFE030941187.1:0-32591 GCA_000404065.3 Pinus taeda
GCAAGTCTAATTTTAGACTATGTCTATTTTTAGACATATGGATCATGTCTATGGATTGCAGGTTGTTGTTTATGGATAATTGATCAAGTTTGGAAAAATAGATGGACTTCTATTTTTAGATCATAGCGGAGTGACTGCTCAGTCTAAATATAGAACAGTCAAATATTATTAGCTCATAATAATATTTAGACTATAAACTTTGTCTTATTCTCTTGGAGCACTTCAGGATGAGCTACGGATGTTGTACATGCAGATCCCAGAAGGAAATACGTGGTTACCTATGGGATGACTAATATTTGCATGCAGGACTTCAGTTAGAACTCAAGTGAGTTGAGTTTAGTGGACCGGAGGTGCAGTTGATGGAGTTGTGTTCAGTTTAGCTTTGTTAAACTGGTTGTATTTAGTCTAACTGGCGAATAGACTAGAGATGAGTTGGGTGAATTAGTTATTAATTAATTCACAGTTATTAACTCATAATACAACTAATGAATACATCAGTTAACTCAGTTGCATGTCAGTGCATGTTCAGTTCAGTAGGGACAGGTGTTAGAGAATCAGATTGCTATCAGTTGTGACTATAATTTTGCATCAGATCTTGCACAATCAAGGGATTGAGTATGCCAATGAGTTTGCCCACGTATTTTCCCACATTGTAGCTTGTGCTCACGTGATTTTGCCAAGTAAATACGTGGTTGCTTTGGAATTATCATCAGTTCTTGAGCAGGTATTGAGCAGCGGAGGCAGGCAAGCAGCGAAGGAGATTTGAGCCAGTGATTGATTCAGATCTGAGCTGTATTGTGTGTAACAGAGGTGGAGATACTTGTGAGAAGTATTATGCTGTGTAATGTTACATGACTCAATCATTAATATACAGATAGTTGGGGTTTTTAGCGAGATGCTTTCCCCGGGATACATACTGTGTTAATGTGTGAATGCTCTTGATGTTTTATCGTTATTGATGCTGCTATATTGATGATCAACGTAGAGGAGCTTATGTATTTTTTATGTTTTCCGTAATAGTACATGATCAGGATAATCTCTGTTGAATATGTGTTAAATTATTCAAAATTTCTACAAGTCATTTCCAGAACAAGATGATGGTTGAATTGGCTCTCAAGTTGGGTTTCCGGCAAGAGCATTCATCTCCTTACTATCCTCAGGCCAATGGTTAGGTGGAAGTTGTGAATAAATCCTTGAAAGTTATCCTGCAAAGGAAAATTAATAAGGCTCGATCCAATTGGCATATCATGTTATATCATGTGCTTTGGGCATACTGGATGTCGGTTAAGACCGCTATGGGTTTCACTGCTTTTCAACTAGTTTATGGTTTGGAATCGATCTTCCCTATGAAATGTGAAATTACTTCTCTTAAATTAGCTGTAGAACTTCTTCCAGACACTTCCAGTCTTGAAGAACACCTCGTTTATTTGGAACGTCTTGATGAGAAACATCGAGATGCTATCATAATTAACGAAGCTCATAAAAAGAGAGTGAAAGTTCAATATGATAAGGTTGTGTGTCCTAGGGTTTTCTATGAAGGTGACCTTGTCTAGTTCTATGACTAAGACAAATATGCCTTGGGGGAAGGTAAGTTTAAGCCCATGTGGTACAGTCCTTTTATTGTTAAAAAGGTATTGGAAAAAGGAGCTTATAAATTGGTTGATTTTGATGGGAACGAGCTGGCAGAGCCCAGAAATGGCTTATATCTTAAAAAGTATTATGCCTAGGTTTCTACCTAGCATTTTCTTGGTTGTAGATATTGTATATATTTGTGCATATATGTCTACAGGTTTCATAGTGATATTGATATTTTTGATCTTCTTTGGCAGGTATTGATGGATGATCTGGTATATCTAGGGTTCACTGATGGTGCTAGTCGACATACCCAAAATTTGGCTTTCGCGGCTTGGATGATTTATTATCCATCCGGCAAGTTGTTAGTTTCAAGAGGCATATGTATCAGCCCTGTTTCATTGAGAAATCAAATTTGAGGATTACCTGGAAGTTTGGTAGCTATTCAAGCTGAGAAATAGGGTGGATTATGGTTGTTGGTTTTTGCTCCAGAGCTCTTTCTCTCAATTTTTCAAAACAAAAATGAGGTTTGTTGAGTCAAAAGGTCTATTTATAAGTTGTGATTTCAAAAACATTTAAAAGCCCACTTTTACAAAGTTTATGCTTTATTTTTAATTTTATAAACTTTGTGACCTTTTGGCTTTGAGTGCTGGGATAGGTTGTCTTCCAGGTTAAATTGAAGAATTTGAGATTTTTTCTACCACTTTGATTCCATGATCGCTGACCCATCATGGAAGGTATCATTTTCTTCATCGAAATATAGGTTAGGGAAGATCACTTTTTTCGTTAAAACCTACTGTAATATATTGCCATAGGGTCGACCGCATTGTGTTATGATTCTTAAACCATTTTCACTCACTAACTTATAAAATAATGACATGATGGTAGGGCCTTCCTTTACATGGGTTTCCTAGTTAGATCCTCGCTAACATATGTTTCCCATGCTGCAAAAATTGAGTAGGTTCAGGAGTCCTCTTTAGTCCTGCCATGACTTTTGCAATAAAGCTTCATTCTCCTTCTTCTTTGCTATCTTTCTAGCTTTATACCCTAGAGGCTCCCACATGTTGAGTTATACTGCCGCATTGCATGTTGATTATTTGTACCTTTTGGCCTTAAGATGACTTCACTTGGACTCGTGTATAAACCACTTTTTGACCATGTCTTTCTGCAAAATCAACCTTGAAATCACTTAGCCTCTACAACTTGACACCTTTTTCCAGTGGAAAGAACATTCCTTTGAGTGTCATTGACCAGTGTCGTCACCTTGCATTGAGCATAGGAATGTTCCCCTCTCAGGAACTAGCACATATGTATCTAGACACTCGTTCTTTCCATTGTAGCATAGCCATTATTTTATTCTTTTTTAGGATTTCCAAATATGAAAAAGACAAAAATATATATATTCTGAAAAAGAGCGGGAATGAGAATTTTACTTCCATAATTGATGGCAGCAAGAGTCAGTTGTGTGGCCCTTGAACAAAGCACTCAAAGCAAGTCTTTCCTCCATTGGGATGGACTTTAGTTTGACTTAGGAGAGTCATCAAATTTTTATTGAGACGGTGCTCCTACAGTTGGTTACCTCTTCCAGTCATATGGAGAGTTTGTTTATGCCTCCTACAGGACAAACTTATACAAAGTTATCATATGCTACCATATAGTCACATTTGATTCGTGATTTTGTTCAAGGGAAGTAAACCTGAGTTGACCTTTCTGCGGCGTCTTTTGACTCATTTTCAGTCAGTGATAGTCTATCAAAGTTATGTTCAGTATCACATCAGCTATTTGGTCCTTTTCTTGTGTTGGTTAAGAAGGCCTCTATTGACTTCTTACTGTCAGGTCTGCTCTTATCGACTTCGACAAATTGCTCTGAGAGTACATCTAGAGCCTCACCCTAACCCTATTTCCATCATTGATAGGTGACCTTGTGCTCAACATCAATCAGTATCATGGGTCTTTGACTGAGTGGTTTCCCTTGTGTTCGACGTCAGTTTACATTATCACACACTGGGATTCGTGCCATTTGACCCTATTGATGGATTCCTCGCCTCTGTGTCAGCTTTTATTATTGGTTGGTTCAGAGGGTTTCTGTCGTGCGCTAGCCACATCTTGTGTATGCCGGAAATGTGCTTCAGTATGGTTACTTCATTTTTCTTCTTCTTATTCCTTCCACATTATTGGCCAATGGGTTACACTCGTGTTGGATTGATGTAGGATTCCTTAATGTCTTCCTTCTAGTAGATCTTTTCCCATCGACTCCAACTCATTGGTTTGGGAATAAGATCTAGAGTCCTTTTTTAGTACATCAAGGTGTGCAGTCATTAGTGACATATTCGTTCACTATCGAAAGTGAGAATACATCAATGTCTCTTGATTGATATATTCTCTCAAGTGTTCGACTTCAACTTATTTATTCACACTTGTTATATTGAACTGGGGTACCTTGACTCTCATCATCATTATTGGTGAGTTGTCTCGCATTTGTTAACGGTATACATCAATCACCGGTATTCAAACGATTTCTCACATAGTCGACTTTAGCTCATTTATTCCAATAGTGTAGAAATGTACCATGGTGGTCGGTGAAGACCTCAGGTTGCATCAACATTTTTTGGTTCACTTGTCAGTCTCTCTAGTTTGCTGCTAGTGACACCATCCACCTTATATGTTGCAGTTTATCACAACAACATCTTATATGTTGGCACCCAAGTTGTGTGTAGTACCATTGTTCCACTTTTTTACTTGGTACTTTGAGGATCACTTGATATCTACTTTAGCATCATTAATCAATTCTTTTATATGTGATATTGTGACATGACCTTGATATGTACTTTTGTGGCTATGATTAGATGATCCACTATGTATTTCTCAGTTTCCTTTGTACTTGTATACATATTGGATACCCTCTATTCTTGATATGCAAACATGCTTTATTATCTCTAAGCATGGGTATGCCCGCATCAGACATGAGCTTTCTTTCTGATCTCTTCCACTGGTTTGGCAGGTTGGAATCTGGTGATCTCCTCCCAAGTCCTCGCATGATTCTTTCTATACACTTAAAACATTTCAGCCATCATGTACCCCTTCTGACCTCATATATTAGGGGGCATGTGTTATAGCATCATTTAACACCTTTATACACTTGATGCTCTGAGTCATGGCCTTGGGTAGCCCTTTCCTTTCAGACTTGGTCCAATTATTAAAAAAAAATATTTTAAATTCCATACGCAACTCTGCCCTTCCAAAAATGCATGCACACGCGGGTTCACCTATACCCAACCCATGTATATGATTTAAAATATAAAATCCCTATTTTTTGGGCTATTTTTTAATAATTATTTTGAAATTATATATGAGTAGTTTATTGTTTTCTCATTATTAGCAAACCACGTGAAAGATCTTTGGAGGCATATTTATTGTTTGCTAATTATTAGCAAACCATATGAGAAACATGTGAATCTCGTTTATTAGTTATTTTATTTTTAAACAAATGTTATATACCAAAAGGATTTCCTCTTTCATTTCTCGGGGAGGACTCTTAGAGCGATATCTAAATCATAATGAAGTAATTTAATTATTAAGTTTTATTTTAATTGTAGTTTATAATTTCTATAGTTTATAGTTTGAGTAATTAATTCAATTTATTTCTTTTTGCATATTTATTTAATTAATTAATTTGATTTATTTCTTTTTGCATGATTATTTTCTTTTCATATTTATAATATATTAATTTATTTTAACCACTTATTAAATAAATTCATTCATATTATAAATTTAATAAATGTTGTCAATGTAACAAGTGTTGGTAAATATCAACACTTTGTTCATGGAGGTAGGATCCACTCCAATAGAACATAGAGTTGTATAATTTAGGGAGTTCTCTTTGTACAAATTATTATTTATTTACGTAGAAACCATTTTATTTACTTTTGTAATTAATTTCTAGTTGTGTGATTTTAGCTACCGATGTAATTAATTATTCATGCATTATTTTATTTACTTCTGTAATTAATTTGTAGTTGTGTGAGTTTAGCTACTAATGTAATTAATTATTCAAGCATCAATTTATTTACACAATTGATTATTTGCATTGTTTGCATTCATTTATGTTGTTGAATAAATGTGTTCAATGCCATGACTACATTTGTTGGTCGGCGTAAAAACATGGATCATCTTGGCAACAATTAGTCATTTCTTTATGCTTGTGTGATTTTCTTTTTGAAAGTGTGAATTTACTTTCATGCAAGCGTGAATTTAATTTCCTGCAACTATGCTCTTTACCTTCCTGCAAAGTGTGGATTTGATAGCAAGTCTAGCCTAGACCCTTGAATCTATAGAACCTTGCCAAAGTTTATGAACTACTGGAATTCCCTCCATGAAAGTAATCATTGATACTACAACTGTAACCCAAACCAATGAAACTAGAAAGTGTGATTTGCATATACACTGCACGATAAGTTACAAGTTCCATATGAACCCCAAGTTGACAATTAAATGCACAATCTCTTGGTTTCCTTTATGAGCAATTAGAAAGGTAGTTAAAATGTCCATCATTTTTTGTGTTTCTGGGGAGTTACCAAAGGCACATATTTCTTGCATTGGTTTGAATTTCATAGTTTTTCATGCATAAGAGATTGCTTTCTTTTGATGTTTTTAAAGCACATGATATAGGTCATTTAGATATATTGAATGAATTACTAAATATTTTTTTGGTTTAGTAAGATCCACCCATATTATTGGCCCTTCTTTTGAATTATGCTCGGAAGAAGGATAAAAAAAAAACATTTATGAATGAAGATGAGCTAAGGGGATGTCAAATTCTTCAAGCGTGAGGTATGAGATGCATTATGAATTTCATGGATTTGGTAGCTTTGCAAATCACAATTTTTGTAATAGATTTTTTTGTTTTCATTCTTCTCACCGCCCCTTTCTCATGACACTTAGTCTTTCTTTTTTGGGAAATGTATATTAAATCAATGAATCAATGTTTAAGAAATTAACGGTTGGAAATAGTACTTGAGTCTACTTGGTAAATTTTGATTACATGTCTCATCTCCTCCATTTTCTTGGTAAAATACTATTATAAGATTAACATATTGGTACATCCTATATCTAGACCACTCTCCTATAGAACTAGTGAGCATTGTGATTAGGTACAAATGTCTCTCAGTAGATGAGAATGTGCCCATAATATGACCAAGAATTTAATGCTTGCATCAAGGTTGATTTTTGGCCCTTGTGTATAATAAGTTCCACATCAACATATACTAGTATACCAATGCTTGGCCCAAAGGTATGATTGGTTCCCATCTATTATATTTCTCCTAATAACAACATTACAAATGAATACAGGAATATCATCATCTAATATATATAATCCAATCTTTCTCCATAAAATTTCACATTTTGTATTCTCTTATTGTTTTGTGGTTAATGACTATTAATAAGACTAATATTGATAACATGTCCCATATCTAGACCATTCTTTTATATAATGGGTTATCACCATGGTTGGATACCTAGGTGTCTTGGTAGATGGGAATGTGTCCATGGGATAATCAATAGTTCATTCCTTACATCTAGGTTGATGCTTGATCCTAGAGTACAATTGGTTCGCAATTAACTTGTACTAGTGTTTGACCCAAAAGTACAATTGGTTCCCAAATAGTGTATTACTTTAAATCACATTATTATAAGTAAATAATATGTGAATCATCATTCTAAAAGAAATTCTATACCCACATAAAAAAATTAAGGCAATTTTTTTCTACAACATTCTCTTTTCAAATTCCCTAAAAGCAGAGTTTAACATCATATTCCAATTAATGGGGCACTTCATGGATTTCGATGATGGTTGTGTCAATATCCCATTGCTACCATCCCATTCAAACCATCTCATTGCTACCATACCATATTTTGAAAAAAAATATTCATCATGTTTTTCTAACATGTTGGCTTGACTTACTAAAATAGAGTTTGAATAATCTTGTTTTGAGAGAATATAACGGCATGCTTTTAAAACTTGTTTCTACCTAAAATAGCTATTGAAGTATAGTTTCTAAGCCAATTTGAATTTCTCAATTTTGATATCAAATGAAAACACTGTGTTTAATACATTCACCCGTTGTCAAAATAGGGATTTTAGCACACAATTGGGACATAGTTGTGATAGTCAATTTTCGGATGCCTAAATGTATAGATATTTCAAATCTGTTTATATGGTATATTCTTTTATGTATCTAGTTTACAACACAAATTCAATTATTCAATGTTTCATACGAGAAAGTTATGCCAAATATACTAATTGTTTATCCTAAATATGCACTACTTAAACTTTGTTTTCTAGTTTGTTCAATAGCATATTTGACTCATCAATTATTCTTGTCTTTACAAACTATTTCTACTCATTAGGGGACTTTTGAGGTCTAAAATGGGTCTCCTAAGAAAAATGTACAACCAAAATAAACTTTATAAGAACTAATAGGATTCAAGACGATCATGTCAACCATGGGGGATGATTCGCCATTTTTGGAGTAAAAAAGTAAAAATAATAAAAAATAATAAAATAATAAAACTCCTTTTTCAACTCGTATTTATAAATTATTTGTTATGAATAAATATATAGGAAATAATGTAAATGACAATAATTAACAGTTATTTAGTAATTAGGTTGAAGAGTCATCTCTAAATGAGACATGACTCTCCATGAATAGGCATTTGCATAGTATATGAGTAGACCTCTCACTCTCATTTGTATCATCATTCTTATTTACACATTTAATATATAATATTTGTATCCTCATGGATATCTTTATATTCCAAGTCTTCTAGAGTAATTAATCTGAAGAAGGAACTTTTTTCGCTTCATTTGATATGAGAGTCATGTTTGGATGATCACCATGCCTTTGGCTGTCAACCTTGTTGTCATCGTGATCTAAGCGTTTCACTAGTCTTGGAGATTGTCCATTCCACTGGATTTGTTGCCAGGCCTTTGGCCATTTAAAAGATATATATCTATATCTATCTTCTATATATATATATATTATATATATATATATATATATATATATATATATATATATATATATATATATATATATATATATATATGAATTATTAAAAAAGAGTAAATAAAAAATTAGAAAATAAAAATAAAATTGGGAAAAAATAAAATAAAATAAAAATTATATAGAAAAACGAAAGTCATTTAATAAAAAAAAACACTTAGAGATATTAGAAAAAAGAAAGAAAGAATAAAAGACATTATAATATATATATATATATATATATATATATATATATTATAATATCTTGTTTTTCTTTTAAATATATATAGATTTGACATAAGACTCTGCTGCTTATCAGACCATTTCTATACAGAAATCGCCTTATAAACCCATTGTTGACAAGTGCCGCAGGCCTTTACCCCATTTGTTGCCCTTCCTTCACGTTGGTATTACCGTTAGAAAAACTAATTGCAGTGCCAAGAGAACAATTATTTGTTGGAACGAACATATTTGCAGGGGTCAAGTTTGGGATTCCTTGAGCCTCTCACTCAGCCTAAAAATACAATCCATTCCAGACTTCCGGCATAAGTAACATGGCGTAATCCTTCAAAAGTTCATTATCATTTGGATGCCAAATCATTGATAATTTAAAAGGCCGAGTTCTGTGGATTTAATTCTTCCTATACGCAGAGGTATATTTCAGCAATTAAGACAATTCCCTTGAAAATAAATCACCAACTACATTTGAAGTTTACATTTTCACTTTAGAGGAGGACATTTACAAGTCTTGAACTCCTTTGTGTAGAAGACAACTCTAGGTTTGGCCACCCTTTTTAATAGAGCATTGTACACATTCCTCATTACAGAAAGACAATAAAATTTATTTAACTGTTGGAGGGGAATCCGAAGACGTAGCCCAGTGGAGCGGTGAACTTCATTATCAACCTTGAAGCTTCATGTTTTGTTTATTTATGGTTTGATCAAGTTCTTTTAAATGCATTTTAAGTTACAATTTTATGATGAAATGAATATGTTTATGGATAAATTGTAACTTAATCTTACAAGCCCATATGGTCAATTAAAATGTATTTGTTATAAGTTTTAATGTCCTCTAATTTTTTCAGATCACTTGGTATAAGAGGAGTTCATTGCCTAGCTTAGTGGGTACACTTATCAGGTTTAATTCAAGCAAGAAGAAGGAAACTACTTCAGAAGGTAATTTCTTAAGTTTCAAAATGTCGATTTAGGAAAATAACTCTTTTTTTTATCCTTTCTTTGCAAATCTTTATCAAGAATCAAATATGTTTAAAGGATTCTTAACGATGAAGAACATGGTGAAATACTTTTATAATGATGATAGAGAAATCAATAAGTTGCGGAAATAGTTGAAAGCATCGGAAGATGAGAAGCAAGAGCTCCAAGATAGACAACAAGCGATAGAGTTGCAATTACAAGCTTCAAAAGAGGCCCTAGAAAAGGGTCATAATGCTAAGGTAAATGAGGTAAGCAACACTTTACACATTCAATTTCCTCTCAAGAAGATGTTTTTTTTGGTTCCTTCGAGAAGCATGCTTGAGGAATTGGGTCGAATTTTTTATTGAAAATGGGTTATGAAGGGAAAGGTTTGAGAAGCCATGCCCAAGGTATGGCATAACCCATTATGGTTGAAGATCGACCTCGGATGATGGAATTGGATATGACAAAGAAGAGGTTGGAGAGAGTTCCAACGCTGTTGAAGCAAATGATGTTTCAAAAGAAACTTCTGCCTCATCAAGTTCACTTTATCAGAGTTGTGACAAAAGTGACCATTAAACGTATAGGCTAGATTATAAAAAAAATTCTTTTGATTATAAGAAGCATGGTAATGTCATTCGTAATTTTTGGCATAAGATTCCATGTTAATTTTGTGGCCTATATAATCATAGAGTTTTGAAGTGTTGGAAGAGAATGTCTTTATACAACAAAATTTTGAAGGAAAAGCGACAAAATAATGAGTCATCTCCAAATTGTAGGAAAGATGAATTGGAGGCGAAGTTGCAATTTCAACATTGTCATCCAATTGGTCATTTGGTCAGAAAATGCAGGAAGCTTTATCCAAAATTTTGTCAACAATGTTGGAGGAAAGTTGAAAAAGTCAATCCAACAAAGATCATTCAAGAAATATAGCATGATGAAATGTAGTTAAAGATGGATTTGATCCATTCAAATGTCTTGGTAAGAAATGGATAACATTTCTACAAAATAGAGTTTTAGTTATCAAGCATTAGTAAAACCTCCAAAAATAAGTTTATATTTGTTTCTGTTGATGAAAACAAGAAAATAAAAGATGAATTTCATGCATATGTGAATTCTTCTATCTAGTGAAGAATGAGCTTGGGTCGAAAATCTCTCCTTTTGTTGACTTGTTTAGAGAGTATTGCTAGCCGGTAGAGACACCATGTCAGCTACACCAACATGGTTCTACTAGCTCCTCACTTCACATCGCCATGTCAAAGAAATGATACAAGAATTCTCTTTATTTTCCAATGCTACCGGAAGAGCCAAGCAACTCTATTTCAGAAGAAGATGATCCTCTACATGCGATAGAAGATTTCCAAATTACAGGTGAAGCTGATGACACGGCAGTGTACCATAGCTATCGTTAGTTGATAAATTATGGTATGGCTTTTAGTGCAAAACGATGGTTTTTGAGAATTCCATGTTCTGGAAAACATGCAATGATATTGATATTGAAATATGGAAAGTGTTGAATTTGTGGAGTTGCATTGACCACTACAATTAAAAATGGTTGCCTGATATCTTTGATTGTTATTTTGGGCTTATTGAGTTCATTCTTTTTGTGCACACATATATGATGTTATTGATAACATTAATGATGGTGTTGGATGGTATTGATGAATCCTCATCAATGATATTGACGAGACTGCGATGTTTCCATTTTTGGCTTCCAGATATGGAATATTTATTGAATGCACGATTTGAGGGAATAGTTACGATAGCCCGTAGCTATAACGCAGAGACACGTTGCGTGGTATCACTATCGGATCTTCTGAAACAACCTGGAGATCCATGTTGAGACAACAATACATTCTAGAGGGACCATGACAATACGTATACCGCGCAGAGGTGCCTGCGGGGTTGGTTCCGGCATGGCACGAATTATGATGGTTACGAGGGCCTCAATCCATGATTTGGTAGGGATTGTATTGGTTATTAAAACGACGGTGCAAGCGGTCCTTTGTTTTCAGAGCATTTCTGAACATGGGCATGTTGTTATATATGCTTTGATGGTGTTTTCGTGAAATGGGTCTGCCATCGATTTTTCATATTCTAGATGTTGGAGAGACGTGGAATTCTGCACTGAGATGCTCATATGAAAGGCTTACAACGTTGGTGCATCGTGAAAGGGGATATTGTGTACCTGCCATAGAGAAATAATGAATTCCCCATCCTTCAACGAAAACGAGGAGTTGTGTGGAATAACGCACTCGGCATGCCACATGTGGAAGTCAACAGACATGGAAGCTCTCACGGAAATTGTGGCCTACCATGCCCGATGCCTCTGTGTTTCTTTGCATACTGGCATCACGTGGTCCCCTAGAACGAGTCAACGTTGGGATTTTCAAGGCAAATCTTGGGTGTAGGGTTTGCGATAAAGGGAGGCCACACCTGAGCGGTATACCACTCTCCATGGTGGCAAATTCGATATACTTTGATGTAGTTGTACCATGGAGTTTGTTTACAACAACGATGGGTCATCAATTCGGGATGTAACGTATAGCGTGAACGGTGAAAAATTGATAGTGGATAGTGCTATGATGGAGTTAATGGTTTGGTCCACGATAGACGTGATTTGTTCCATAATTCTAACTACGATGGGCAACCGACAACTGACAATATTTACGTTGCATGCAGTGATATATCATGACTGGTTTGATGTATATATCTCCATTGGAAAGGAGACTAACACTGGTGGGTAGAGATTCTTTGAAGTAATCAACACCACCCAATGAGACATAATGTTCTTTTCTTTACCTTATGGGACACTATGAAAAGACATACAGATAGGCAGGCATCGAAGGTCTTTAACCAGTAGTTGCCCAATGACAGAAAGAACTAGAGTGAGCTACATCTGCACATGGTTGCATATATTAACAAGAGCGACTGCATGGCTTCTCGCTTCTCTCTACATGCACCATGAAAAGTATGCAGCCTAAAATTTGAATAGTCACAGCAATTTTGAAGTAGAGGCACGATGTGCCTGTCCGACGGGAGAAACCATGAGAAAGAGAAGGATGACACCAAGGTTTCACAGCGGTGTGCACAAAGGTTGGATCGTGCATGGGTCGCAGTTGTGCAAAAACCCAGGCCAAGTTCAACATCTAGCATATTTTTTTTTTAATAGCAGTGACACTGCCCATCGTTTATATATATATATATATAATATTAATTAAAAAATTAACCAATAATTTTATAATCCCGCAAATTAAATTAATTAGTAATGTTTTATAGAAATATCTACCAACCAAATTAAATCAAAGCTTGTCATCAAATATTTTAACTTGAATTTATTTATTTACCATCTTCCTCCGTTTTAAAATTTCACTCAACGTCTTAATTTTATATTTGCAATGTAATTCTATCTTAATTTTATATTTGCAATGTAATTCTAATTAACAATGGATAAAATTACAATGCGAAAGAATTGCAATTTTATATTTACAATGTAAATAGTTAAATTAAGTATTCCAATTAAAAAATAATTTTGATATTTAAAAATCCAAAAGGTAAAATAGAAATTTTCATTTTTATAAATAATAAGTGAATTATTTTAGGTGATATGGTTTTTTTGAATAATAATAATGATGATATGGTTTTTTTTAAATAAGAGTGATAAGTCAATTTATATTAATTAAGGCATGGAATTGGAAATTTGTTTCCTTATAAACAATGAGTGAATCATTTTAAATTAGTTGATTTTCCTTAAATAATGGTGATGGTTTTCCTTAAATAATGATAATAACGACATGATTTTCTTTAAATAATAATTATAAGTCCATTTCACACATAAAATATAAGTAGAAATTTAACATTTTATAAAACAACATGAGTAAATCATTTTAAGTGACATAATTTTCCTTCTTAATTAATGATAATAATGAAAACATGATTCACTCTAAACACCATTACCATTACCATTACCATTTTATAATAACAATAAGTAAGTCATTTTAGGCAATATGGTTTCTTTTAAATAATATGATAATAAACTCATGTTTTTTTCTTTCAATAAATTAACTTATATTAACTAATAAATATCATCACTATCAATTAATAACAAAATCATCATACTAATCACTTTTGATGATGGTGATGATGGTTAACGTCCACCGAGACCAAACATTGGTCTATAAGACCTAAAGAAACAAATTATTTATTTTGATTTAAGATTTTATTCCTATGCTCAAAAACTCACTATAATTTTGACATTGTAAAAGGCTAGGAATGTCAATATTGTAACAAAGATTGTGAAACTGAGATCTAATGTGGTTGTATGTGGGGCACTCTAAGAGGAAGTGGTTTTCATCCTCTATGTTCCTATTCTCACATATATGGCAGATCCTTTCCATTTATGGCGTTTTAGGAATTGTCCAACTACCTGTTTCACTATGGAGCTTACGAGAATTCGTTCTAATCTTTGCTATATTAATTTTCTTCTTTGAGCTAGTTAAAATAGAGAGATACTTTTGATCTTCTAGGGTGGGGTTGATGACCTTCTTATAATAACTTAATTTTCTTTTAGTGGTTAAATCTTTCTCACACCACATTTTTTCTTTGAACTTAGAAGTAACAATATCTTTAATGTTATTTATGTTTTGCAATGCATCATTCTAGTTGATCTCCCAATAGTTTAACCAGGCCCTTGTGTCTTTATATTCGTTTTTAATAAATAAACGAATATAAATATAAATTAAAAATTATAACTATATAAAAAATGGAAAATTTTCTCTTTATATACAAATGAATGAAATCATTTTTAATGGAAGTGGAAATTTGTTTCTTTATTTATTTATTTTTTTCTGAATAAAGACTATTTCTATTAAAATGAAAAAAAGAGATATTTACAATGAGGTCGCAGCCTCAGAGGGTGAGTGAACCAGCCCTCGATAGAAGAAACAGTGTTCAGAGAGGAGCAACTGAACATGTATGTGTACATCGTTTACAACCCTGAAAAGAACTGCTTCCAGTTAACTATTCCTTGCAAGAAAAAAAGCGCATAGCAGAGGACATTTACAGCCTTAGTATTCTGTGGCAACATTGAAACATCTCCCGGCATTCCCAAAAAATTGAAACATCCACCAGCATTCCCAAAAAAATTGCATCATCCACCAGCATTCCCAAAAAGACTTGCGGAGGTCGGATAAGGAGCTCACCGAAACTTGCAGCTTGACCATATAACATAGAAAAGACAGTAACAGAGATTATAAAACAAAACTTAGACCTTGGAGGCGTCGCAACCAGACTGTGAAGAGGAAGAAATTACTCATGCTGTATCGGAGGGTCGGTGACTTGCTCAGCTTGAGTACCTGGTGCAGCGACCCAGGTGACATCTGCATTGCCTTCCGCTCCGCCCTCTGTAGGGGTAACGAGATAAAGAATACCGAAATCGTGCTGAACAGGACCACAAACAATAACCTCTTCCTGAGGCAGAGTGCGTTGACGGGTGGCATCCTCGGCGACAGGGGAGTCCTCCTGCATGTGTTCGGTGGTGAACTTCGGTTCTTCCCCTTCTCCCTGAGCCAGACTTTCCTCCGGAGATGGGGTGGAAGAAGAGCTAATCCGGTCCTCATGCAATTCCGCCTCTTCCGCTACCAGAATGGTAGTCGTAAAGGTAATCACTGGCTTGTTCAGACGACTGCGGAATGTGAAGCGGGAAGTCTCGAAGGAGGAATTCGGGGCAGGTCTGGATGGATTGGGGGGGAGTGAAGACGGAGAGGAAGAGGAAATTGGAATGATGAGCGGAGAAGGGGATTGCAGGGCTCGACCTCTGGGAGCCGAAGAGCCTCCTTTACACGAAATTCCTCTGCTTCGAGGCATTGTGAGCACCTGATTGCGACTGTGAAAACCGAACAACAGAGAGTTGGGGGACGGGGAAGAGGCTTGCGCAACAGTCTTAGCCTCAAGAAGAAGAAACCTAGACTTAAACTTGCCAATGCTCCGAGACAGGAAATGCCAATGGCGGGGAGGGAGTTGGGCGGTTATAACATTGCTGGACCTCATGACCGGCCTGCTCTGAGGCGTAAATGCCTCTACATTCCACTGACCTCCATTAATGCCTGAAGGTACCATAATAAACGCGCACATTAACCCAGGATCGTTCCTCTATTGTGAGATCAACCTGCTTAAATGCGACCAGGTGGGCATATAGTTGCCGAGAGGGAGTTATACGTGCTGGGCACGCGCTCGAAAATCACCCGCATCCGGGTAGACTGCTTGAAGATGAGGCCGATCTTTCTCTACTAGATTATTGAATTCAGTGAGTTGTTCCTCTGTAACTATGCTGAGTGTGGGACCTGAATAGGCATCCGTCTCCAATTCTACCCCAACATTGGCTAGAAAGTCCGCCATTTTGTTTCCTTCTCTTACTGTGTGTTTGAAGGAAATTGCCTGGTATTGAGAAAGCCATTGTCTGATTAGTTCCAATCTTTGCGCCATTCTCCAACTATTGCTTATTTTATGGATCAGAGCTCCTTGAAGAAGTTTTGTGGCCATATTTATGATGATTTGAGAGTCTCCTTCAATGATAAGGGGGAAGAGATTATGTTTCTGAGCTAGAATGAGACCTTGCCAGAGTCCTTCCAATTCCGCCAAATTGTTGGTGTCCCATCCTTTGGAGCCGAGGTAGGTGAGATGAGGGGTACCTAAGTGATCCCTGAAAACCCCCCCATAGCCTGATAGACCTGGATTACCTTTGGAGGCCCCATCAAAATTAAGCTGAAACAAATTGCAAGGAGGAGGGGACCATGTTGTTGACTTTTTATGCCTGCTGAGATGCCGGAAATGAGAATTAGGCTTGTGTAACAGAGAGATTTGTCAGTTGTACCATATGGATTTTTCTTTGTGATCTGTTGGAAAGTCTTCGGCTGCCCATTCGTGGATGGAGAGAGATTCCTTGATGTTTCTGTGTAGTATAATCCATATCTGCTCTATTGTCTGAGTTTGGTTTTTGAATAGCCTTCTGTTTCTATCCTTCCAGATATTCCACATTAGGAGACCCGGAATGAGTTGCCAAAGCGAGTTTAGAAGCCTGCTATGATAAGGTGACTGTTTCCAGTTGCGAAGGGTGGCTTTGAGATCACCTTGCACCCTGTTGTCTCTTTGACACCTAAATATGGCTTTTTCCTATAATTTTCTGCCCAAGTGGCAAGTTTGCAGTAGATGAGTAGCTGTTTCTTCCGCTTGTTTACAGTTTGGATAGATAGATGGGCTTGAGAAGTTTCTTTTCCGGAGGTTATCCCATGTAAGAATCCTGTTATGAGACAATAGCCATAAGAATGTGGAAACTTTGGCCAAATTAAGGAGCTCCAAATCTGGTCCCATAAGTTGTCCTTTATGATTTTGTCTTTAGTTATAATATTATATGCCTCCTTGGTGGAGAATGTTCCTCTTTCATCATATCCCCATCTTAGAATGTCCGCTCTTGCTGCTATGGGAATTTGCCTCTTTTTTAGTTCATCAGAGAGCTTTTGTTGAGTTAACTCATATCCTTCCTCCCTTATGATTTGACTGATCCCCTTCCATTTCCTGTGTTTTTGGGTGGTAGATGAGCTCCAAAACTGATTGACTGTTTCTGGGAGATGGGTTCTTTGCTGAGGGATAGGGAGATCATGCATGAGATCCTTGATCTTTGGGAGTTGCTGCCAGGAGTCGTCCCAAAATCTTGCTGTGTCTCCGCTTTTGATTTCCCAGAAGCTATGCTGTTGTATAAGGTGCCTATGCTGGATGGCTGAGTTCCATATGATGGATCGAGTGCTTAGTTCCGCCATACGGATTCTGTCATCAATCGGGCTGTTACTTGCATATTTTGCCGTCCATAGCGAGGCCCAGGGAGTATTTGGGTGAGCTAACCATCGCCACCATAATTTGGCACCCATTACTATATTACTGTGTTCAGGATCTCTAATCCCAATACCCCCGGATTTTTTGGGAAGACATACTTTTTCCCATTTAACCAGAGCCCATTTTCTGTTGTGGCCTGAGCTGCCCCATAGAAAGTTACGCCGAAGATTCCGAATTGCCTTGAGAACCCATTTAGGTGCCGCAAAAAGAGAGAAGAGGCATAGAGGCATGGATTGGAGAATCGCTTTGATGAGAATAACTCTACTGGCCATATTCAGAGATCTGTGCGTCCATAGAAAAAGTTTGGCTTCAAGTTTTTCTAGAAGGTCTCTCCATGAGGAATGCTTGAGGGCTGAGGCTATCATGGGGGCGCCCAAATGTTTGGAAGGGAGGCTTGCTATGGAGAATCCTAGAATGCGGGCTATCGATCTTTGAGTAGACACTGGAGTATTAAAGAAGAAAATTTGGGATTTGACCCGATTGATAAGGGCGCCCGAAGCATCCGAGAAAGAAGACAAGATATCTTTGAAGAGGCGAGCTTCTTAGACTGAAGGGTGCCCATAAAGCATATTTTCGTCCATGAATTGTTGATGGGAGAAGGAAGGGGAATTGTTGAAAGAGAGACCTTTAAGACCGCGGGAGACAATAGCAGACTTAATGTTGCAGCCTAGTCCTTCAACAATTATAACAAAGAGGAATGGTGAGAGTGGGTCCCCTTGCCTAATACCTCTAGAAGGCCGAAATGTTTAAGAGGGGATGCCATTGATGACAACAAAGAAGAAGGAAGAAGTCAGAAGGCTGAGGATCCATCTAGTCCACGAAGGATCAAAGCCAAAAGCATTAAGAATTTTTTGAATATACTGCCAGCTGATACTGTCGAAAGCTTTAGATAAATCTATTTTTAACAACATACCTGGCTTTTTAGTTTGCTTCAGAGAGTGAATTATTTCATGTGTGAGAATAATTCCATCTGTGATCTGGCGCCCTTCCACATAACCGGATTGCTCTTGCGAGATAATGAGAGGGAGCAGAGGTTTCAACCGAGTGGCAATAACTTTTGAAACAATTTTGTAAATGATGTTGCAAAGAGCTATCGGTCGATACTTATCAGGCGTGTTGGCTTCCTCTGTCTTGGGGATGAGAGCCATGAATGTGGCATTCAACCCAGGGTACATCCATCTTAATGCACGAGATTCTTCAACCAATTGCCAAACTTCTATTTGAATGAGATCCCAAAAATGATGAAATAAATCCGAGGTAAATCCGTCCGGGCCTGGGGCTTTACCTGCTTTTAATTGTTTGACAGCGCTATCCACTTCCTGTAATAGGATTGGTTGGAGGAGAAGGAGATTATGCTCGTCGGTGATCAATTTGGGTATCTGCTGCAGTATTTTCTCTATTGCAGGAAGCTTGTTAATGCTTGGTTCTTGGTGAACTTTCTTAAAGTATCTAAGAAAGTTTTCTTTAATGCCTTCATGCGTCTCGATTCTTTCTCCTTGATCGTTATGAATGTGGGAGATGAGATTGTGCATTCTGCGTTGCACCGTAGTTTTGTGAAAGAACTTAGTGTTCTTCTCTCCCTCTTTAAGCCATCTGATTCGTGATTTCTACCTCCAAAGAATCTCCTCCTGCTGAGCTCTGTTGAGAAGTTGATCTTCAATGACTTGTTCCTGTTTTGCTAGTTCCTTAGAACGTCCTTCTGTGATGATCCTTTGCTGGGTTAGCTTCATTTCCTAATTAAGAGCGGCCTGGGCTGTAAAAATGTTGCCAAAGGTGGTATGATTCCAGTGTTTGATTTCTCTTTTGAGGAATTGCAATTTTTTTTGGAAGCTGGCCATTTTGGATCCTCCTTTGGGATGGAATTTGATCCAGGTTTGTCTGACAAAATCCTTGAATTCTGGATGAGTAAGCCAGAAAGTCTCAAAGCGGAAAGGGTGTTTAGTAGTATTACCTGGCCGATGCCATTGGAGTTCAATAGGCTAGTGATCAGATCCTGATATTGGCAGGATAGAGGCTATGAGATCTCCTCCTAGGTAAGGCGCATTATCCGAGACTAGGAAGCGGTCTGACCTTGAAGCTATATGCTGTGCTCCTTCTCTTTTGTTAGTGCAGGTGAATAGGCCATTATTTGATGGGAGATCTATTAGCCAATTTGACTGGGTGAAATCTTTGAGTAAGTGTCCATATCTAATTCCATTGTCTCTGCCGCCCTGCTTTTCTTCCGTTCTTGCAATCATGTTAAAGTCTCCTCCTGCTATCCAAAGAGGGTGGTGTCTGTTGGAGTTGAGAGTAGATAGATGTTCCAGAATCTCTGCTTTCAAGTGAGAATCCTGTGGGAAATAAACATTGGTGAGATGACCATGAGTGTTGGTGCCGATTAAATGGAAGGTTGCCTGAATAAAGTTTTTATTGGCATGGATGTTACTAAGTTGTATTAGTCTAGAGTCCCAGAGAATTGCTAAGCCTCCAAAGGCTCCTTGAGCAGCAACTGTTGTAACTTGCCCTCCGGGCCATACTTTTGCTGCTATCTTTTCCAGAATTGACATATTGCATTTGGTTTCTTGCACAAAAAGAATATCGGGTTTTTCCTGCATGAGCATGTTTTTTAGGAGTCTTCCTTTTCTTGGACTGTTGAGCCCTCTTATATTCCAGGATATCAACTTCATTGAGAAGGATTGGGGTGGATGTTAAAGTACTTGGTCAGCTTCGCATATCGACCTGACTCCACTAGCACTTCGCCTATCTTGATGGTTCTTTCTAAGGTTGTTTTTCTTCCCCTTTTCTTACTGTCTTTTGTGATGAACTTGCCATCCCACAGACTACCAATTTGCACTCCCAGAGAGTGTTTCTTGTGGGCTTTTTTCAGGACTTCTTCCAGTTTGTCCAGTTGCCTGTTTGGAATCTTGTCAAAGTTGCCGGTATTGCATGCTAGTTCCAGACTAAGAATGTCTAGTTCTCCTATATCAATATTCTCAGGATCTTCTTCCATCAACTGGGTCTCTGGGAAGACTACCTCTGTCTCCTTCGATATCTTGGAGCTTGATTCTGGGGTATCCATTTCCATTTCTTGAGAGACCTCTGCCTGCAGATCGGATTGAGGGATGTGTGTTTTGTTAGATTGAGAGTCCTTTAACTATTGCGAAGGGCCCTCTGGTAGTTCTCGGATTAAGTCTTTGACCTTTTGCATTTCTTGAGCTGGGTCTTGCGTATCCAGATTGGCTAGGACCTCAAAGCTATTAGGGTTTGGGGATTTGGCTTTGTTAGCCTGATCTGATTTACCATTGGTAGAGGGTTTTTTGTTACCTCTTTGGCGATTAACCACTTTTGTGAACCCATCTGCTTCCTGGTTGTCTGCATTTGTGCTAGTGTGCATTTTCCTGTTTAGGGGGCAGTCCCTGAAAAGATGCCCTAGATTATGGCATTTCCTACACCTAAATGGAACATGTTCATAATCTATCATTTGGATCCATTCAGAATCTTCATGCCGAAATCTTACCTTATCTGGTAGAGGTTGTTTAAGATCAATATAGACGCAGATGCGGGCGTATGAAGTGTATCTGCAGAGCTTTGTATCTTCAGCAACCTTGATGAACTCGCCCAGCGTATTTCCTATTTCTTGCAGTGAGGTTTCTTCCCAGTATTCCCAGGGTAGCGAATAGAGCCTGATCCAAACTGGAGCGTAACTAAGATCTTCCTTGTCTGGGTTAAATCTTTCAACCCATGCTCTGAGAAAGAGTCCTGCCGAGTTAAAGAAATAAGGGCCTCCATCTATAATCTTGTTTCGATCTTCCAGACAGTTAAAGACCGCGGTAAAAAACCCTTTAGGTCCTAAGTGTAGGGTTATGTGGTACTTTGGAGTCCATTTTGTGTTTATCCAGCTTCTGGGTGCCTTCTCCATTGGCCATATGCCGATAAACTTACCGATCAGAGCATGGTCCCTCATATATTGTATTCTGGCATTGATTCTGTGACTGGGGAACTCCACCATGGGTGTAACAATGGCAACTGGTCTGCATGTGGCCGATCTGGCTGTATTTCCTTCCGCTTGTGTCGTTTCATCATCTCTGGATTGATTGTTTTCCGATTGAGTACCATTTTGGTTCGCCTCATACTCTGCAGCTGGGCCTTTCTGCTTTTGACCGACGTGTTTTGGGGGAGGGGCTTCTTCCCCCCCCGAGAGGGCGACATGCTGCTGACGACCGATACCTTACTATTTGTTAGCTGCTGTCGATTCTGCTAAGGTTACCAGAGGTCTGAACCTTGCAGGCATGTCGTGGCAGGGGATTCAGAGACCTAAGAGGGCGTGCTTAAACCCTAATCGCCTCCGTTCGCCAGAGCTCCCATCGCCTGATACCTCATTATATTGTTCGAAATTTGTTTCTTTATTAAGGTGAAACAATGAAATTATTTTAAGTGGAAGTGGAAATTTGTTTTTTTAATTAAGGTGAACCAATTTTAGTGGGTTGGTTTTTTAGATGATAGTGAAGATGAAATGCTTTTCTTTAAATAAAAATGATTGTTAATCTATATTATAACACATGGATTATGGGTGAGAATTTATATTTTTATAAAAAAATAAATCATTTTATGTGACCTAATTTTTTAAAAATAATAATAAAGATATAATTTTCTATGAGTTCATATTAATTAATATATATTTATATTATAAAGATGAAATATGAGTAAAAGCTTATCATTTTATGAAAATAATAAGTAAATTATTTTGGATAACAAATATATTATAACTATGGAAAAATAGTGAAAACTTATCATTTTATAAAAAGGATAAGTGAATATTTTGGATGACATAGTTTTGGCATGATTTTTTCCCAATAAGCTAACTCATATTAACCGATAAATATCATCACTACTTATTAATAATTACATTATAGTAATTATCTCTTTTAATAAATAAATATAAATTCAAAATTATACATAGAAGTGACTATAGATGAAATTGTTATTTTGGAATATGCTGAGAAGCTAGATAGGAAATTCAAAACTCAAGCATGCGTTTCAACATTTTCAACAAATGAGAAAAACATTCATCAAAGAAACTGAACAAACTGACTCGTGAAGAACAATACACTGTAAAATTCCTTCCCTATAGCGAAGTGATAACACACTTCACAAAGATCCATCATAAAAAAAACTCAATTGAATCAATATACTGTCAAATTCCTTCCTCGGAGCGAAGTGATAACACACTTCACAAAGATCCATTGTCAAAAAACTCAATTGGATCAATATATTGTCAAATTCCTTCCCCACAACGAAGTGATAACACACTTCACATAGATCTATCATAAAAAAACTCAATTGGATCATAGCTAATTTTATTTGGTCTGATATGAAAAATAAGAATAAATTCCATCTTATTAAATTGAATCACATTTCCATGCCAAAGCGTCTATGTGGCTAGGGCATTTTGAATTTGAGGAGATTCTGCTATGCATTGTTACTCAAATCTTTATGGAGAGGGATAGCTGGGGAAGGCACTTGGGGTATAATTATCAGACATAAATATTTGAAGGATCATGATTTTCCAGTTTGGTTACATAGGGGGTGTATTGGCAGCAAAATGGGCTCTGCTATTTGGCTCAGTTTTACAAAATTTAGCCACTATTTCCTTTCACTTCTCGCCTGGAAAATGGGTACTGGACACCACATTGTTATCGGACAGGATAATATTCGAGGTCTTGAAGATGCTGACCAGGTTCCCAACTGTCTCAAATATGAGCTATACTACATAGGCATATACTTCTGGCATCAAGTAATATTGACATGGCATGACAGATGCCCCATTTGGAAACGATCCGAGGAGTTGGGATTGAATGGACAAGCTGCACTGGAATGGGAAAGGTTTCGAACACAACTTCAACTTGGCTGGAATTTGCAGAGATGCAGATAGAGATATGATCATCTGGAGGGGTAAAATGAAGGGCACAAATATTATGGTGGCCGAAACATATCATATTCTCTGTTGTCAGGAGGCACTACAACCAGAGGTATGCTGGTTTTTTAAATTCTGGAATACAAATATTCCTACTAAAATCACACTTTTCCTTTGGTTAGTCTCGAAAAATAAAAATTTAACGTGGGCAAATCCCCAAAAGTGAAATTGGTTTGGTCCATGGATATGTGAGCAAATCTCCATAAGAGAAATTGGTTTGGTCCAGGGAGATGTGTGCTTTACAGGAATGCAAAAGAAAACAACCTCCACCTTTTCATAACTTGTCCTGTTGCTTCTCAAATTTGTCATAATCTTGTTGATGTATTTGGTTTTCAATTCTCTCAATTCACCTGTATTTCTGATTGTCTCAAATGGTGGACACAACAAAATATTACCTTATATCCCTCCTATTCTCTTTTGGAAGATCTGGAGGTGGAGGAATAACCTCATCTTTAAAAACTTAAGAGAAAGCACTGCACAGGTGATAGAACACATCAGAAATACACACTCTATTGGTTTACAATTTGGTATGGGAACTAAAAATACTAAACAAAAATAAACATGCTCGAAGATTGAATATCCTGTTGGTTTCTTTGACAGTGCATCTCAAAGAAGTAGGTGTGGATGTGGTTTCTTCATCCTACATTCACCAGATCAGGCATTTTGGGTTCATTGGGGTGCCGAAAATGGCACAAATACAAGGACAGAAGCCATGGCATTATGGGGATTACTCTGGTTCACAAATTTCGTGAACATTCCTAAAATCCACATATACAGTGATTCCAAAATCATCATTGATTATGTCTGTGGCCATGCAAAAATATTCAAGCCCTCACTACAAGGTCGGTTGCAACAAATCACATACCTCTGGAATTCTCACAATCTATCTATGATACAGCACATTAGCAGAGAATTCAATCAAGTTGCGCATAGACTTTCAAAGAAAGCATTACAAGACAAGCTGGATGGTTTGCATATTGAAGTCAAGATGGAGAACTCTTGCATGGATGTCGGGGTGCTGCCATTTCCAGGATAAAAACATGGTTTGCATATTGAAGTTAAGATAGGGAACTTTTGCATGGATGTCGGGGTGGTGCCATTGCCCGGATAAAAACACTTCTCCCTGATTTAAAATTTTGCTTATCTGATGGATCTACACTGTTTTTTGCTCTTCTATCTACTGATTTCTTTGTAGGTCTTTCACATTATATCTTGCCTATTACAGACAATGCCTCAAGCAACAGGGAATTATTAGACATTATCTGTTTTTTTAAATATGGTATATACAAATAGAACTGAGTATTTATACAGGTAAATTAAAAAGATGATAACATGTATGAAGTTGCCTCAGTTTTTATCAGCGGATATATACAGTTGTATATGATGTTACACCATGAATTATATGTATTTTTTGGGAATGAATATATAGCTTTTTTTATACTCAAGAAGGAAAAAAAAAAATACATTTCCCAAAGGTGTGAAATCTTTCAAGATTTCAATTTTGATAGGATTACCCAATAGAATCTTGTCCTTTATTTTTCAAATTTTATTAATTAAAATTAAATAGAATTTTGTTAAAATCCTACCAAAGTTTCCATAAATTTTAAAAGAAAACGACGCCTCTTCTCACTACGGCCTTCAGAATCGTCCTGAAAAGGTAAAATCTAGATTCGAAAATATGTATAACGATCTTCCAGAGTTCCACGTTTCTCCATGGAAATTTATATGCATTAAATGTGCATTGTCGGTTTCTGTATCCTCTTACTCTATTGTCCCGACACCGAATTATGGCTTCTGTAGCACTTGTCTATTCCACCTTTACGAGACATGGTGGTAGTGCATCCGTAATGTGCGTTAACCAGTCATCGGGATGCTCTATTATATTGTTCGTACATTGTGACTAACGCCAGCGGTTATCCTCCTATAAAATTAAGATTTTTATTTAAGCGATGATTTTATAGACTTTCGCTTTGGCTTGTTTATTGGTCGCAGCGATGCAATCTTATGAGATGATTGTAACTTGTAGTCTGAAAATAATGATGGACGTATACACAATATACACATGCAATGTATATACACTGCATATTCTATAATATATACTTCATACCTTTAAAAAAAAATGTTGTCCGATCCATAACTACCAGAGGCACAGCAGACTATCAACCACTGCATGGTGTGCTCCATATATTCTTGGATCTGCATTATTTTAAATCCAAACTACGTATGTAACACTACAGGCCGCAGTTAATGGTGAGTGCTGCATATATCTAAGTGATATATACACCATAATCCAAAATATGAATACAACACTCCAGGTCGCAGTTAATGTTGAGTGCTGCATATATCTAAGTGATATATACAGCATAATCCAAAATATGAATACAACACTCCACGTCGCAGTTAATGGTGAGTGCTGCATATATCTAAGTGATATATACAGCATAATCCAAAATATGAATACAACACTCCAGGTCGCAGTTAATGTTGAGCGTTATCGCTGAAATCGAAGTGATATATAAGCATTTCAAAAGGTAGTTAATGTTTTAATGCGGCGTAGTTATTGATCATTAAAATGTCTACTGAGAATTGAATTTCAACTAATGATTTAAATTCTCATCGATATTGAATTTCAACTAATAATTAAAATGTCTAATTCTCATCGATAATGAATTTCAACTAATAATTAAATGTCTACTGAGAATTGAATTTCAACTCATGATTTAAATTCTCATCGATATTGAATTTCAACTAATAATTTAAATTATCATCAATAAGTGTTTAGACACAAATTTGATATTTGCAATCTGGTGTTAAAATAAAATAATAAATATATGGCTTGAACGTGAATTGTCATCACATGGTGATTTTTATCCAACATCAACCAGATATCAACATGAAGATGGAAACTTGCCAGTTGATTATCTTCACAATGATTTTCTTATGAGTTTCTTATTACGAGTTGTGATAATCTTATTAGTCCCTGCCTGGGACTAATAGCGATCGATAGATCGTTGACCAGCTATTAATTAACTTTGACCAAATAAAATTTTCGGTACATGTCAAGTTTAAACCAATGTTTGAAATAAAATTTTCTGCTCATATGTTTGCAAACAAATTTTTATTCAAAGTTTCAGATTGCACCTCTTATTGCTGGGGAGACTGCATGATTTTGATAAAACTTAGGATAATTTGTTTGAAATTTAACAAATGCATATTTTGATGAAACTTAGGATAATCACTTTGAAATTTCAAAAATGCATTAAAACGATTTGCATGTTGGTGACATGTGGCATTGCATGTTGGTGACATGTGGCGGTTTGCATGGTGGCCAGTTAGCTGGTCACAAAGTAACTATAATGGTTAATTACTAAATCTAAGAGTAGTTTCTTGTCCGAAAAGTACCTTCCTGCAGAAGAGATCTCATCAACACCATTGATGAAGATGATGAAATGGTGCTACCCTCAGTCTTCCATTTGCATTTTTCATCAGGAGAGGGTTTCTCTCTGCAAGTTGTTCCAGCGATGGCGGACCCTTGACTCTTCCAGCATCTGGTATTATTGGTAATATCAGATTCTGACCACCCACGTCGACTTCTCACCTCTCAGACGCAGCGATAGCTCGGAGAACCTATCCACAGGTATGGCGGTGGCTTAAACATGTTTTTGCTTTCTATACTATTCTGAGTTTTCATTTGCTATTTAATGAGTATTTTCATTAACATCTTCGGTCATTTATTTACAGGTGGTAGTTGTTCGACTGAATTCTTTACATTTTTCACAGGCTTGATGCAGCGAGGACTCACCTTGGTGGGTAATTCCTCTATGTGTTTCCTGTTCTTGTTTTTCTGTTGACTATACTTGTCAGCCAGATTAAGATTCATGTTTTTTGGTCACCCTGGTAGGTTACCTGTGACTCGGCATGGATTTCGGCGGACTCAAAACACTTGCCCCACCGTCTCGGCTTCAGGGTCGGCATCACAGGTGCATTTCTGGTTGTTGGGGTGTGACTTAATTTCCAAGTTCTACTCCATAGTAAACAACCAAGCGTTAGTGTTGATATTCAGAATACTTAGGTTTTGTACTGTAGCTTGGGGGTTTTTCACGACCTCTGTTTTCTTTTTAAAAAAAGTGACAGCTTTCCAACTATAATTTTCTATGTTTCAATTAAGCTTTTTCTCAGTTTCCATTGTTGTTCGTTAAATATAGAGATTCTGCCCTGATGGGTTCTTGGTAAATTAAAAGTTTATGTTTCTTATGAACTGATGGCTTCTTCAGTTCGTCTTTACAATTAATGGTAATATTATAATTGTTGTGATTGGAACTGTGTTACATCCTCGGAACGAGAAATGTCAAACCATTTTCTAGCTGTAAGTATCACTGAAACTCTTGGACAGAGAGAAAGAAAGGTCGTGACTTCAGTTTAAAAAAAAGGAAAGTAAGCCGCCGTGATTCCACGTGAAAAGCGGTCACATCATATTCTTTCAATAACTGAAATGTCATTTGCAAATAGAAAGGTGGCCAAGAAAAACGTGAATTTAATGAAAATTCACGTACTAGTTTGAAAATCTTGTTTGATTCGGTCGAACAAAATTCCAAAACAATTTTCCGTTTCGCCAAACTTTTATTTTCGTGGTTTAAAATGGATTATGATTTTATTTATGGATCCAGTATTATGAAAAAATCTAGATTCAAATCTGTAACTTATTGGAAATTTATATTTCAATTTTACATTATTAGAAATTTAAATTTCTAATTTCATTTTTTTTTTACTATTTTAAATGCTCAAAAAGAGAACAGGAATCCAGTAACACAGAAAACTAAAAAGGTATTGGATTTCAAGAAAGCTAACAAAGAGTCTAAAGCTACCATAGATGCAGCCATTGAAGACCTTGAGAAGGCCATTGAAGACCTTGAGAAGACCAAGGACTCCCTGTCTAAATTGGAAGAAAAATTCAGATCAAAGCCTTTTAGCCAGTTAGAAACCATCAACAACAACATAACAACAACATGAGACAACGAATACCTGGGATGCCAGCAAGCCCCTGGAGTGGAGGAAGAAAGTCGGGCCGGGTCCCTAATCTCACAAGGTATAGAGAGTTGTCTTACGGGCAGAACAAAATGTGGTTTCTTTTGACTAGCCCCGATTATCCCAGCGAGCGAGAAGCAAGTCTTGGTTCTTTTCTTATACCAGCCTCAAGTTCAACCAACTTCGGTTGATTTCTCCCAGTTCTTGGGTGAGTTCGTCAAGCCATCTTGCAGTTTCAGCTATCGCTTTGTTGTGTTGTCCATCTTGCAGTTTGACAAGTTGTAGGGTAGTGGGCCCAAAGAATTACACAAATGGTAAATTTGTGGGCTCACAGCATGAAACGTGGTGAGTGCAAAGTCGCTTTGTTGTGTTGTCCATCTTGCAGTTTGACAAGTTGCAGGGTAGTGGGCCCAAAGAATTACACAAATGGTAAATTTGTGGGCCCACAGCATGAAACGTGGTGAGTGCAAAGTTTATGGTGCATAGCAAAGCCTACGTGTTAATCTTAACTTCGCATGTCCTCAATGAAGAGTTGACTCTGCTATTATTAGTTTTACTATTGTTTTCAATTTTCTTTACTAATAATTTATTTATATTAACCAAACCGTTACCTATATTAATGCACTTTAAATTCAATGCAATTGTATTATTATTATCTAACCTATTAAGTTCATGTTATCATCAATACCATTGTTATCAATTTTCTTTTCTAACATTCCATGTTCGTTTTGTTATCTAACCTATTTCTTATTTCAACTAAATTTATTTTATCAATGTTATAATTTATATCATTGTTTAATAATCGGTTTCTATTGTTTAAAAAATCTTTAGACGTGCTATCTGTTTGCAGGAGTATACCTTCGTTACGGATTGTGTTGGACACACTAATCAAGCTGCGCAGTTTGCCCAATCCAGCCTGTTGCTTCGTTTTATATGAACCTGCTCTGCGTGAGTGCTCAGACTTCTTCTATTGTTGATTCCCAGTTGTGGGTCCTTGCGTGCTCATTCCCGGCGGAATCGCCAACCTCAACCGCATTCGGTCTACGCCCATTGCTAAGTTGTAATCCTCTAGCAACGTCTTTTTTCCAAACCTGTGTTTCTAGCTTTTCCAGTTTCTTGTTCTGTCTTAATCGCGCCATGTGTACCTCCTTATCTACCTTGAGCGTTGCTGAGGTATCAATCACTATCCATAGGTTATCGAAGATAATCACGTCAACTAAAATCTACTTCAACGTATTTCCAAACGGATTGATTTTTGGAGGTCTGAAAGATTCTTTTAAATTTATAACTTTATTTTAAGCAAAATATATATAACAATACACATACAACAAACTTTAAAAACTAAAATATTTAGACTAATGGGAAAAAATTATATTCCATATTATTTTATGTTATATATTTTACATGAAAAAAAAAAGCATATAATTAAAAATAAAATATACCATATCAAAATTAGTAAGAGGTATTTAATCAAATAATTAACATATTTTCCATTAATGGAAATATAAAAATAAAGCGAAGCTAGAATTTAGATTCATTGAGAATTCCTCCAACGATAATTTATCAAATGTCCCTTCCACTAAAAATGTCTAGCAATAAAAGGAAGCGTGGAATTAGATTCATTAAGAATTCCACCGGAATATCATGATGGAACTGGTGGAAAAAGTTTATTTATATATTGAAAAAATATTATCTTATTATATTATTATTAATTATTTAATAACATTAATGCAACAATTTTTAGTGAAAAAAAATATTATAAAATTATATATTTTTAAAAATATTTTAATATACTATTTGTAGTATTTTAAAATTAAAAAATTTTATAATATTATATTAAAATATAATTAAATTTATTTATTATATTATTTTTTTATAATAATATAAGAACTTCAAACTTCATTGTTTTCTTTAATGCAAACCAAAACAAAGTTTATAACCTTGCATTATTAACAAGCTCTAAGTTAATATATGGATTATGAAGATGCAAACTTGTGTCATTGAATGACCTTACTTCGTTTAAAGGTTCTTTGGAAGTTATTGATTTTATATAACTAGGTAAATTATATTATTTATTATTTTAATATTAAAGGATATAATTATTTAATTAGATTTTTTTGAATTTTAATTATTATTAATAATTATTAGTGGAATAGTATATATTTATATATAGAATATTTTAAATTATTTTTAGCAGTATTTTCATATTAAAAATTAAAAGTTGAGATTTTTTTTTAAATTATTTCAAGTTTAACTTTTAATTAATTTGATTAATTAAAAATTGTTACATGAATAAGTAATCATAATAAAATGAGTTTGTAGTTTTTGCGACTGATTAGTAACATTGACATCAAAGCCATAGTATGGAAACCCAAACTTATTACCTGTGACATAGATGGGTGGGAGGGGTGGCGATAAGTGTGGAAGTTTAACACACAAGATAGAGTAAAGCCGTTCGCCATTAAGACTTATATACCTATGATTTATAATAATATTAAAGTTATGAAATCTCATAGGATGTAGAATAGACAACCGTAACAATATGTTCTATTAAGGACCTCCATGGGAAAAAGTTACATGTTCAAAATCGTTGGGAAAAAATATAGCCATGTTAACGGTTGGTGTGCATGGGTACCACCAAGTGATTTTAATGGCTTTGATACCACTAGATTTATGGCATCCCTATCTAACAAGTTCCTTATCTTTCTCATCGAGAGTTTTTATTCTATCTTCTAGACTGCATATGATTTCTCTATGAGGTGTCTGATTGCATATGATTTCTTTACGAGGGATCTGATTGGGGTAAGGGAAAAATTGACAAGGTTCTCTATGAGGTATCTGATTGCATATGATTTCTTTATGAGGGATTTGATTGGGGTAAGGGAAAAATTGAGCCCCTTGTATTTAATGGTATTCTTATTGCAATAATATCGGGCTTGTGATCTTCACTGACCCAAGTAAGAATAGGCCGTTTAAAAAACTATTTATGCAGTGGCCTAGTTTTTTGAAAAATCACTCACATGGATTAATGCTAACCCAGGACTATTTCTGCAGTGACCCATTTCTTCGAAAAATCACTGACATGGATTAATGTGAACCGATGACTATTTGTGCAGTGGCCTATTTCTTTTACATTTTGGTGCGAAGGTTCTGGGCTCTGCAAATATTCATCAGAGTTTTTTTATCAATTTTTTTTTTGAAATTGGTTGTGGTTCATCGTTTATTGAACTTGTTTACAATCTAAAACAGGTGCCCCTGTAGTCATACTCGTTGAATTCTCTTTATAGAAAAAAGATGGATTAGAACAAACAAGTACATGAAAACGCTAAACCTATCTTGCTTTTACTTTATTTGCAGGTGAAAATGATATTTTTACACTGTGTTCAACTAAATGCCAAACTAAATGCCAATGTAATAGACATGTCTTATAAAATATTTTTGAATATACCATTCAAATAAAGATGGCCTCTGGTTTATGATATTAATGTGTTTATATGTCTTATAAAATATTTTTGAATCTGCAATTCAAATAAAGATGACCAAAGATGGCCTCTGGTTTGTGCAAAGGTTATGGTGCATAGCAAAGCCTACGTGTTAATCTTAATTTCACATGTTCTCAATCAAGGGTTGACTCTGCTATTATCAAATGCGTATTTAATGGTATTGTTACTGCAATAATACCGGGCTTGTGATCTTCACTGACCCAAGTAAGAATAGGCCAAACCATTTATGCAGTGGCCTGTTTTTTTGAAAAATCACTCACATGGATTAATGTTAACACAGGACTATTTGTGCAGTGGCCTATTTCTTTGAAAAATCACTCACATGGATTAATGTTAACCGAGAACTATTTGAGGAGTGGCCTATTTCTTTTACATTTTAACCGAGGACTATTTGAGCAGTGGCCTATTTCTTTT
>APFE030941191.1:2104-23862 GCA_000404065.3 Pinus taeda
TTCAGCTAAAGGCATCAGCATATACTCCTACCTTGCCCCAAAGACCCACCTGCAAAAACTGAGCTCAATCCCCGCACCCTGAATTGCACTCCCTCCAATTGCCACCAAAAAACCCAAAAACTTCAAATCAACCCTCCTTATCAGTTTACTAGCCTAAAATCCTTTTTCCTAATTGGTCAAACCCATCCTATTGACAAAATCCATCGAGTTTTGACCCGAGAGAGCCTTCTCATACCTCGTAGGGCTAGCTACGAGGTGAAATGGTTTGATGTAGCTTTGAGGTTTGTCTATTTCAGCCTAGGTGAAATCTCAAACGCTAACAGCTGGGATTCTGTGCAGAGGTCGGGATTCTGGGCTAGAAAAGTCTCTTAAATCTTGGGGTTACTAAGACATAACTAGAAATTTTGGCCCACAATCGTTCAATGGAGAAGGAGGTGATCCTTCTGGTTATGTTTCATAAGTTTTTTTAGTCATTTATGTTGTGTCTTGTATCCTAGACCTACAGGTTGCATTGATGCCAAGTGTTTGACAGAATGTTGGTCCCGGTTGGGGATGCTCAAGCCTAGTTCTGAGGTTTATTTTGATTTATTAGAATTGTTACCATGTCCTTAATGAATTTTGAAGGTTGTAGCAAGTTCTAGGCAGAGGTTGGGATTCAGGGCAGAGGTCAAGATTCTGGGCTAGAAAAGTCTCTTAAATCTCGAGGTAGCTAGGACATAACTAGCAATTTTGGTCCACAGTTGTTGGCAGACAAGCCTGTGAGAGCGACTTTAGGTTGTTGGTCGCTCCCTTTCCCATAACATGTGAGTGACTATGGCCCAAGGATCCAAAATAACAGTGGGACCCAGGGACATGCTGTCTGAGTGATTGACTTGTCTCTTGAGGGTTTTGTTAATGATGTTGGATGACTATGTGTGATGTTCCGTCGATTCCACTTCCTTAAGGTCACATAGGAGGTCAAATCTGCTCATAGTAGCCTCTCCTCTCATGTTTACCCCAGTTAGCGTGGTTACTTTGGGTGTACCTAGCAGGGGGGTGTTACAATCTTGGTGAACAACCTACTCTCTTGAAGCATGTGCATTAAATATTTCTATGTGGTCAATTGAGGAGAGTGGATCACCATCAAACACAGACACCTCGTGTACCATTTTTCCTGCGACATGATTAGGGTTCCCAGGGATTCTAGCAATGTACAAAGAGGGAAATTCATCAAAGAAAGACAACCTATTTGAGATATACATGAAAAATATGTAGGATTTGTTAGGTTGAACTTGAAGATGCCTAGAAAAATGTTTGCTTCACCCTATAAGCATCGACCATAGAGTTCAATGAAGAACTAGGGCTTCATTCTTCCAATGGAGTCACCAATAATGTTATGTCAATATGTCACATGGGGAACAAACCACACATTCTGTGTCACCGACAATGACGCTAAAAATTTTACCGCTCAAACTAGCAAGGGTCCTAAGAGGGGATCCTTGAAGGGCCACTACTAGACTAAAGGAAATAATGCAGCAATAACCCACTGTCACCACGGCTAAGGCTCCCTACTCTTTACGGACTTTCACTGATGGGAGGAGACCCGTTTTGATAAGGATCATGGAATGGATGGAACAATGATAGGGTGAGGGGTGATCCTGGAAGCCTATTCATAAGAGAGGCTCAAATATGTGGCTTTATTTATTTAGAAGGCAAGGTTGAAATATCTCAAGGAAGGGATTAAGGGGAATTTCGAAGTTGAGATTTAGGGTACGTATCTTATAATTGGGGGTCTTAGGGCCTTAAAATCCTTGTGAAAACTTGAATTCCAAGTGATCCTTGAAGATTCTTCCTTAATAGTGTATGGGACCATAAGGGACCAAGAGGACCTAAGGTTAGGTCAAGGGGGTAAGGTTTAGAAACCAATGATATGCTTGACCTATTTCGGAGGGAGAAAGGGATCAATGAAATTTTTGTTAATGCAATACAATGTGAGGATCCCAATGAGGTCTCTAGCCTAAGGAAACCAAGGGAAAGATTAAGTTTTGAGGCTAGGGCTTGAGATATCTCCATTAGGAGAATTTTGAGGTATAAAATGGGCCTCCTAAGGAAATTATAAAATAATAGTGGAAATGACAAAATATAATTAGATTACATCATCAAATTTTAGAGGGAAAAAATAAAAACTATTTTTTCAACTCGTATTTTCAACTTATCTCCCTATGGGTTTACTCAAATTTCGAACAAAAACACTCGTTGGATAAAAATTTGGACTCATCATCCAATGAGTAGCCATGTTGCATATTTTCAATGGACCTTACTACATGAAAATTGAGAAATACTTGAAAAAACATGATTGCAACCACATTTTTTCATATATTTCTCATTTTTCGTGTGGTAGGATCCATCGAAAGTATTTAACATGGATACTCTTTGGATGAGGAATTAAATTTTGCATGTAACGAGTATTCTGGCTCGAAATTTGAGTAAAACCTTAGAGATATAAGTTGAAAATACGAGTTGAAAAAATAGTTTTATTATTTTATTATTTTTAATCTTTTTACTTTTTTACTCCAAAAATAGTGAATCATCCCCCATGGTTGACATCATCATCTTGAATATTATTGGTTTTTATAAAGTTTTTTTTAGTTTACATTTTTCTTAGGAGGCCCATTTTAGACCTCAAAATTCCCCTAATGAAAATCCCACCTTCAAAATTTCTTGAAAATTGGAGGGCACCTAGGAGACACACCAGCACAGTAGGGGCCAAGAGATCAAATTTTTTAAATGGGTGGTTTACAAGATAAATGATACCCTAGCTGACTTAATGGGATAGGTCTATAAAAAAAGAGTGAGTAGGATGAATAAGGTTTAAGGTGATCACCTTTGGGTGGATCAGTGCCTAATCCTTTAGGGAGATTGGAGTCGGGTAGAATTATGACTATGGAATTTTGGATTTTTTAGGCCAAGGAGGCCTTAAAGACAACTTCTTTTAGCATTAGGGCAGCAACAAAAGCAGCTTCAAATACTTTATACTTTATTTTGCAACATAGATGGCTTATCAAGATGAATTTCAATAATGAAACATCCCTAGGAACAATTCATTTAGTATACATGGCCCATACATGAAGCATTCACTATCTAGAAATTAAATTCTACAACTTTGCATAGGGAGATGTAATAAATAAGCCCTAGTATAGTGAAATCTCAAAAACAAGGTATTCGAAAAAAATAAAGAGAAAGAATAGCATTAAATTGTACTTACATGTATAAGAATATATCCAACCATCCAAAATCTTGCCATCCAAGAAGCTCGAAGACATGAGAAAATAATCCAAATATCAAAATTCATTCCATGCTCCAAAGTTTGTCCTCCAAGAAGGATAGCGAAAATATCTAAAGAGATACAAGTTCCAAATCCAAGTGATGATTCTAAAATGAATTCACATCACTTGCATTTATACACTCATAATGATTTTGATTTAGCTAATTAGGCCTACATTAGCCCCTAGAATAAAATAATGTGCAAAATAACTAACTTTTGGTGACAAGTCCACCAAACTAGCTCATAAACAAAAAAATAAGCATCTCAAGAGGTCGAATGATCAATAATGCATGTCATTCGGCCTTCTAAGAAGCCTGATGAAGTCCATAAGTGCCACAATGATGAATATGACGCCCAAAAGTAGTGGACAAGGGGTTGGCCCCTTGTTCTCCAAATAATAAACTTGTGGTGCTCCCAATGGGTGTAGGATCACACAAGTAACCTCATGGGTTTCCAAATATATCGAAGATGCATGTAGACCATATGCAAGGGTGAAGATGATGGTGGAAGTGATGCCACATCAACATACAGGTCCAAGATCATCTTCCAAGTGCATGGCACAATTGTGGGGCCGGTTGGGCATGGTGAACTAGGTGCACATTCCTCATCCAATACGTGAATCTCGAGCAATCTTTGAACATCCATGGAATTTTGTCTACTGATGTGGAGTCCCATGGCTCTCTACACACACCCCACATGTGCCAACCCCGTATAGTGAGACCAAAACCAAAATCGAGACTATCTACAATCCTACATAAGATCCAATGCATCCCCTAGCTTTCCAATACAACCAATTTTTTTAAGGAATCGATTTAAAGATTTTACAAACCATGGAAAACAGGTGGGCACTTCATAATGGCATGCCCTTCCATAGTGGGCTTTGGCATGTGCTAATGTGTCCAAGCTCCAAAGGAGGTTAACCAAGTATCTTATTAGGTGGTTTCTATCTTTAGACAAGATAGTATGTCCAAGGTATATCCTTCAAATGGTGGTAGCATGTAATAAAGATATGAATAGAATAGGGAATGAGAGGGGAAATATTGGGCCACATTTCGAGGTACAAGGGTAGCTAATAAAGGAAAGCCCACACTCTGGGCATATAATTGATAGGAGGGAGCAATCGTGGTGCATGAGATACCTCAACCTTGATTTTTCCAACCTTCTTTATATGTCTTTTTCCTTTTATGATTTTTCTTTGATTAAATGTTCGGGGCTCAAAGGATAAGAGCATGATGTGTAAGGTATAACAGTGGATACCCCTTTTAAGGTAGGGCGGTTCATTACCCACCAGGGGTTGGGACAATCATGAGTTCCAAAATGATAAAAGAGGCTCATTTAGGCCCTATAAGAACCATGGTGATGGACATGGGTATGGGGTAGAGCTCATGCATTTGGATTTTACCCATGTGCTAAATGTGTTTGTCCTGGCCACATTTTGCATTTTATCGTACATTTTCCTATTAAATGTGGCCAATTATTATTTTACTTTTATTTTCAACAACATCAACCTCTGGGGCATCATTTCAAGCCCAACCCAAGGTGTGGGAAAGGGTAAGGGGAAGCCAACCCTATGTGGACCTGGGTGGGAAGAATAATGAATGGCGCTATAATGAATGGAAGGGGGGTAATGTATGTGGATGGGGGATCGGGACCACACAACCAAAATTGGGGTTTCCCATTTAGTACCACCCTAAAACCCAAAGGTCAATAAAATAGATCCCACGAGACTAAGATCCAAGGGTAACATCCAAAAGAGATTTAGGGGACATAAGCACAAAACTAGCCCACTCTTTCCGTCGAATTCCCCCATTAATCCATGCCCAAAAGTGTCCATGATAAACAAACTACAATACTCAGTTACAAAATGACAAGGTATACCTTTAGGTTCAGGAGGCCCACCTTCAAACATATGATCATGACAGATGGGCGAGGGACCACATGGTTGGCTCAAGTGGTGGAGAAATCGCTCAACAAGCTAGTTGGTGGCTGCAAGAAGCTATTGGTTGCTAGATGAGGACCACCTTGGAAAAAAATTTCTCCTAGGGGTATCACACACAAAATGGTGGGTAACACACCCAAGAGAAGGTGGAGGAAATTTTTTCTCACCTCATTCAATAAAATATTTAGAGGACTAACAACCTCCCAAAATGGGGAGGTGTGATCTAAATTGGATCATTATATTGCTTGTCATCCATATTAATGCTTTTAGACTGAAAATAATAGAGGAATCAACTCTTAGGATAGGTTTTGTTAACAATACCAATTTGGAAAATTTTGGGTTAAATCCTTTAGGAGCCATTTTTTGGCATTAAATGAACACTTTTTAAGGTCCCAACCTAGATTCCTTAATCTACATATCGATACATTTCCAATGGTGCAAGAATTGCCTCGGTTGGAGCTTGTATGAGAAAATTATGCCTCCTAGAAGTTAACCTACCGAAATTGACCAACATAATTTGAGACGATGCCATGCCAACCCATATTACTCATGGAAAATGGGCTAGCCAAGTGATCATGATGATGAAGACTCTATAAGATTCCATGTTGAAAATGTAGCTAGAAATTCCTAATTAATTTTTCTTTGATTAAATTAGGAGAAAATTTGAATTTGAATTTCAGTAAAATACTTGGAGGTATTTAACTGAGGTAACATGGGTCTTGTCATTCAACAAATTCGAGTTGGAGACATTTGAGTTCAGTTCTACATGATTGATTGCCAACCCATATTACTCATGGAAAATGGGTTAGCCAAGTGATCATGATGATGAAGATTCTATAAGATTCCATGTTGAAAATGTAGCTAGAAATTCCTAATTAATTTTTCTTTGATTAAATTAGGAGAAAATTTGAATTTGAATTTCAGTAAAATACTTGGAGGTATTTAACTGAGGTAACATGGGTCTTGTCATTCAACAAATTCGAGTTGGAGACATTTGAGTTCAGTTCTACATGATTGATTGCCAACCCATATTACTCATGGAAAATGGGTTAGCCAAGTGATCATGATGATGAAGATTCTATAAGATTCCATGTTGAAAATGTAGCTAGAAATTCCTAATTAATTTTTCTTTGATTAAATTAGGAGAAAATTTGAATTTGAATTTCAGTAAAATACTTGGAGGTATTTAACTGAGGTAACATGGGTCTTGTCACTCAGCAAATTCGAGTTGGAGACATTTGATTTCAGTTCTACATGATTGATTGCTAATTTATAGCAATCTATTTCAATTAATTTGAGTTATTGTAACATAACTTGTTCTCACTATTAGTAGAACTAGTGGAGGTTCATTCGAAAGTGTGTAACTTTTTTCACACTGAGTGGTCATCTAATTAAACTGATCAAACAACCTAAATTAACTCATGCATGCAGATAATTCGAGTTATCCAATTGAGATTGGAGTTCAAGGGAGGTGTACTATTAGTTGTAAACTATTCCAAGTTGTACAGGTGGTGCATGCAGTCAAAGAAGGGTCTACAAGAATTGTGCAATCCAAATTGGTGAATTTCCTAATTAATAGGGGCCTAATTCCCAAGGAAACAACGCAAGGAAATAGGAGTTTGGCATGTTGAAAAATTGGCTAAGTATTGGTTTGAGTCAGTTCGTGAAGCAGTGAGATAGATTATACTAGTGCATAGGTTGCTCGGGCTAGAGAAAGCATTGTATTTTTTCTCTTATCTTTGATTAATGTAATACAGATAATAAGGGGTTTTGAGCAATTGATTTCCCCTAGATAAATATCTGTGTATTTGTGTTGAATCTTGATTCATGTTAATGATTTGTGTTCTCGATCGTGATTTGCTTTCCGCAGATGAGTAGAGTAGCTGCAAGTCTTGTGAGCCAGTAAATTTCATAAGCAATTTTGAATCTACACATTAAATTTCTACATTCCATAATGTAACCCTAGTTAAGAGTCAGAGTCAAACCTAACCATTAGTGGGGTATAAAACTATGTTATAACCGAGCCACTAGAAGGAAAGGGGTTCTATTATTTTCGAGTGCATTTTGTTCCATAAAGAAGAAGAGTAGCCAAGAGGGATAGAGAGAAAGAACATAGAGGGGATTTGTACATTGTAGTAGCCCACGACGCACAGGCCTTACTTCTTTGTGCTCACAGACATATTATATTCAGAGAGAATAGAGCAACCTCACCTTATAGCTTGGTTTTTTCCCAAAAGGGTTTCCCAGGTTATATCTTTTGCCAGTTGTGGTTTGTGGATTTTTATTTTGCTTTTCTCTATTTTCTACATAATTATAATTTTCATGCTTATGCAACAAACAATAATTTACAAATCCAAAAATCTAAAGAGAAATAAACCCTCATGGTGTAGATTTCATATTTTAAAGTACAATCTATTGTGACAAATTGTCTAGTGGAATACCCATGGAAATTTATGGATCATCCCTCTTAAGCTTCCACAAGTCAAAATTTTGTCTACTAAACTTCGTGATCTCTACTATTGAACTGCTCGTCATTCTTTTAATACAAGAGTCACCACTATAGAGCTCCCAATGAACAATTTTATCACAGGTCTATCATATGGCCAACAGAGGTCAAACCCTTAGCAACAAAGGTGTCCCCTGAAAGAAAAAACTTATTCTGAAACCAAATGATGGGATTAAAGAACATGATATAATGATAAGTACAACAGATCATAATGATAAGCACACATAAATCATGGCACATGATTTATCCTCGAGAAATCAAACAAGGAAAAACCATTTACTGGATAATTCCCTTGACCAACTCTGGCCAAGACGACCAAGTGAACCTTCACTACTCGCCTCTAGTTACCTTACAATGGAGTATTCCCAAGCCTTTTAAAGGTTTCATTACATGTAATCCACAAGCTCAATATCACAAACTACCAAAACCATAGCCCTGAAAACCAACATTATTGACCTAACTCTTTGACTATTTCACTAAGTCAAGTTTAACCTAATAGATAATAACATCTTGAGTCAATTTTAACCTATAATAGATAATAACCTCCCCAACTAGCAATCAAATGTAGTCCACTCAAATTATGTTAATTAGAAAATCACACTAACTCTTGGACAAGTCATAATAACCTCATGGATTTGATGAAGAAACATCAGAGGACCACGGAGAACAACTAAAACCAGTGTAGAAATTTGATGCCCCTCAATTCTTAGGAGATCCAAATTTATGATGGACCTAGGTTAGTATTATTTTAAAAATAAAACTATTTATTAATATAAATTTATTTATTATTTTAATTCTTCTAATCCCAACTATTTTAAATTAAAATATATTTATAAATTAAAATAAAAAATATTATTTGAAAAAATATAAAGTAAATGATATTTAACTTCTCCTACTATGATTTTAATTTCATTAATTTTCAAATTTTTATAAATTAAAATTTGATTAGAACTAAATCTCAAATTTACAAAAAATATTAAACACTAGAAAAGTTATAAAAAATAAGTTATTTAAGAAATGGAAAATGTTGTTGGAGATGATTTGGAATAGATGTGGCCATTATTTTCAATTTTGATTTATCATGTTTTTACTGTTGTATAATTTTATTATTATTTGAATCAAATTATTTTAAATTAAAATATTAATTAATTTGAAAAAATATAAAAGAATTTATTTAGTTTAAATAAAATTTTATAAAATTAAAATTTGATTGGAACTAAAACCACATTACAAATTAATTTAAAACAATGAAAAGTTCTAAATTATTTTGATATTTTTTTTAAAACTTATTTTCAATGAAATATACATTATATATGCAAAAATGAAGCTTTGAAAATAAATAACTAAGCCCCAATGGTTAGCTCAACTGGTCAAATAAGTGTCTCGTCGTTCGGGAGGTCACAGGGTCAATCCTCCCCGAAGCCCTTGGGGTTAGGCCTAGCTATTGGTCGTGAGGCTTGATACCCTTGACATGAAACTTTGAAAATAACTAAAGTTCATGCTTCATCGTACACAAGAAAAGTTAAACTTTGAAAATAACTAAAGTTCATGCTTCATCATGCACATGCATTGAACTAAAGTTCATGCTTCATTTTACATGCTTCATCTTGATCAAGCTCAAATGAAACTTTGAAAATAACTGAAGTTCATGCTTCATCATGATACCCTTGTCGTGAAACTTTGAAAATAACTAAAGTTCATGCTTCATCTTGATCAAGCTCAGATGAAACTTTGAAAATAACTAAAGTTCATACAAACTTTGAAAATAACTAAACTTCATGCTTCATCATACACAAGAAAAGAAACTTTGAAAATAACTAAAGTTTATGCTTCATCATGCACACACATTGAACTAAAGTTCATGCTTCATTTTACATGCTTCATCTTGATCAAGCTCAGATGAAACTTTGAAAATAACTAAAGTTCATGCTTCATCATGCACACGCATTGAACTAAAGTTCATGCTTCATTTTACATGCTTCATCTTGATCAAGCTTAGATGAAACTTTGAAAATAACTAAAGTTCATGCTTCATCTTGATCAAGCTCAGATGAAACTTTGAAAATAACTAAAGTTCATGCTTCATCATACACAAGAAAAGTTAAACTTTGAAAAGAACTAAAGTTCATGCTTCATCTTGATCAAGCTCAGATGAAATTTTGAAAATAACTAAAGTTCATGCTTCATCATGCACACACATTGAACTAAAGTTCATACTTCATTTTACATGCTTCATCTTGATCAAGCTCAGATGAAACTTTGAAAATAACTAAAGTTCATGCTTCATCTTCATCAAGCTCAGATGAAACTTTGAAAATAACTAAAGTTCATGCTTCATCATACACAAGAAAAGTTAAACTTTGAAAATAACTAAAGTTCATGCTTCATCATACACAAGAAAAGTTAAACTTTGAAAATAACTAAAGTTCATGCTTCTGATCAAGCTCAGATGAAACTTTGAAAATAACTAAAGTTCATGCTTCATCATGCACACACATTGAACTGAAGTTCATGCTTCATCATGCACACCCATTGAACTAAAGTTCATGCTTCATCTTACACAAGAAAAGTTAAACTTTGAAAATAACTAAAGTTCATGCTTCATCTTGATCAAGCTGAGATATGCGGGTGTTCGTGTGTCCGTGAACCACACGTGAAACTTTGAAAATAACTAAAGTTCATGCTTGTTCGTGTGTCCCTGAACCACACGTGAAACTTTGAAAATAACTAAAGTTCATGCTTCATCATGCACACGCATTGAACTAAAGTTCATGCTTTATCTTACACAAGAAATGTTAAATTTTATGGAATTTTATACCTTCAAATAGGCTACATTAAAGAAGAATATCATGGTAAAAACTATAGGTTAAGAATACCATGGCTTATCAAAACCGTTTAAATTTGCTAATTTACCTCAATTTTATTTTCATTTTTTAATTTAATTTTTATTTTATGTAATGTAACCAAGTCAAAATGTTCAAAAAAATAAGACAGAACATGACATTACAACATCAATTCCATCCCAAGTTAGAAAAGACTTTTGAACATAATTAAAGTCACTAACACCTTAAAAGCTATAAGAGTTGAGAACACCCCTCACATTTTGAAAAACTACCATCCTAAGGCATACAATCTATTCACATAACACCATAAAACACCTTAAAAGCCATAAAAATAGGTAACACCCCTCAAATTTTAACATATTACCACCCTAAAGCATATAACCTATTCACATACATAACCAGAGATTCAATACCATCCCATCCCATCCCAAATGATTCCTCACGCTTCACATCCATATTCCCACTTGCATAAAATGAGTTGGAGTGGTTGAGTTATTCGCACATGCATTAAAGTCCACGTGTGAATGGAACACTCGTGCATCATGACCACTTACCTTAGCATGTTGAAGTTAACATCAATATGTGCAACATGCTTTGGATAATCATAAACATTAATGACCTGATATTAGGGAATATGAAAGTATGTTTCCACATATTTTAACTCAAGACTTAGCATGATCTAGTAGGAAAGTATACTTCCCCACCAAGACTAGCACGATCCAGTAAGAAACTATGCTTCACCATCTTTTAACTCAATTCTAACACGATCCAATAGGAAACTATGCTTTCCCCATCCCATCTTTTAACTCAATGCTTCCCTCATGACTACCACGATCCAGCATGACCACCTACCTCGATCCAGCATGACCACCTACCTTGGCATGTTAGAAGTTAAGATCCATGTGAGCAACCTGCTTTGGATAACCATAAGCCTTAATGACATGAGATGAGGGAGTAGGAAAGTATGCTTCCCCATCTTTTAACTCAAGACTACCACGACCTAGCATCCCTGCTTCATTAGTCATTGAGTCAACATGCTAATTGAAGACGGAGTACTTAGAAGAATTCGAGCATTTCCAATCTTGTAATTGTTTTTCTTGATTTTAAATCTTGTAACCTCATTTAGAGAAAGCACCATTGCTTCAGCAATAAGGCCTAATCATTGATTTAAATAACAATTACTTTTTACAAAGCATTTCATCAATAATCCTCTCCCTATAACAATTAGTCTCTTGCAATGTCTTTTCCAACAACAATTAGTCTCTTGCAAGGCCTTACAATGCCTTTCATCAATACTCCTCTCTCAATAACAATTAGCCTCTTGCAATGCATTTCTCACACCTGGACACAGTGAAGACCCTCAACTTAGCTTGTATCAATCATTCTTCCTCACACTTTGATATAGTGCAAGACCTTCAACTTACCTTTCATCAATCATCCTCACACTTTGTTATAATGCAAGAGCCTCAATTAACCTTTCATCAATCATCCTCACACTTTGATATAATGCAAGAGCCTCAATTTACCTTTCATCAATAATCATCACAATCCTCACACCTTGATATAGTACTGTTAGAAACACTGGGGAATTAGTATTGATGGACATACAATCGTTCCTCACATGTGTCTAACCTCTGCTGGAACTATAATAAGCCTTGCAACTCCAGACTCTTTTGAACCTGTGCCAGAACAATGCAAACATAAGACAATTCAAAAGATTACAACTCCACTAACTCCATAATTAGTTCATCAATGTCCAATAATTAATTGTGTTTACGATCACAACGACTACACTAACCCCATAATTAGTTCATCAATGTGTTTATACCATTAGAGGCATCATCGAACCAGATCTTTGTTCTTTGTTCATCTCTTGGCCATTTAACAATAATCCCCAACGCACTTTCTCTTGACCAGATCAGTGCATTCATCATGTTCCACACCAGATCGATCCATTAGAGTTTGCCCAGATCCATGATAACCACGCATTAATATGTTCCAACATTGTTGAACTACCAGAGTATGGTATTCCAGTAGTATCCAACATTGTTGAAATTCCAGAGTATGATATTCTGGTAGTAATGGAGTATGGAATTCCAGTAATCCTGGAGGTAGCACAGTCTTGTAACACTTAGAGAATTCAACTTTTTTGGTCAGATTTGTTTTTGTTGTCAATCAGAATGCAATAAGACCACCAATGCTAACCAATCAACCACTCATAAAACCAATTAATACAAGAAATAGCCATCAATGCCAACCAATAAACCAGCCATAATGCCAACCTAATGCCAACTGGTACAAGAGCCTCAATTAATTATTTGTGGTTTATGCCCCTGTTTCACATGTTTCCCTCAAAATAAAAAATGATCTCCATACCTGCCATCTTCTATAAAGAAAATATGATAATCCCGTCTTCTATAAATAAAATATAATAGCACCAGACTTGAGGTTTATAAGTTTGGCATTTGATTGTAGTTTTTCCCAACTTTTGAATCAATTTGGACCTTCGAAAAACCTTTTTGAAGAGATGAGATTATTTTTTTAAGCAAAACACACATATAAAACAGTTCCAAGTGTCATTTATTTTCCCATTTCTGTTGCAAAGACAAAAAAAACAGTTCCAAATGTTATTTATTTTCCAACTTCCGAATCAATTTCGAAACTGAAAAAACTGTTCTGAGTGTTGTTTATGTTACATATCACTTACCAACAAAAAGTCACATAAATAATGTTAATTATGAAATCTCTTGTACGTATAAGTGAAACTAAAAATAATTGCGCCACATGTACGTGTGTCATGAGTTTGTGCACGGAATTGCACCACATGTTGTACGGGTATCATGAATTTGTGCACATAATTCATGGGGCAACTTGTCCATTATACATACCATAATGAGTGTGTTGCCTTTCACTGAACTTGCAGCTTCTAAATAATAAAAGTAATGAAGTTTCCTTGAAGTTCTGATTATGCATTATAATCACATAAAAACAAAGTAATGCAATTCCCTAAATCTAACATGTTGTTTAACAAAATAATAGAATTATAAGTGTAAAAAGTTTAATCGTAATCAATTTGCTTAATCAATAATCAAACAACAGTTTGATCTGAGCCTCTCAAATTGTAATCATTATATGCTATTTATGCTGGCTGTACTGTTTGATCTGAGCATCTCAAATTGTAATCATTATATGCTATTTATGCTGGCTGTACTGTTTGAGCCTCTCAAATTGTAATCATTATATGCTATTTATGCTGGCTGTACTGTTTGATCTGAGCATCTCAAATTGTAATCATTATATGCTATTTATGCTGGCTGTACTGTTTGAGCCTCTCAAATTGTAATCATTATATGCTATTTATGCTGGCTGTACTGTTTGATCTGAGCATCTCAAATTGTAATCATTATATGCTATTTATGCTGGCTGTACTGTTTGAGCCTCTCAAATTGTAATCATTATATGCTATTTATGCTGGCTGTACTGTTTGATCTGAGCATCTCAAATTGTAATCATTATATGCTATTTATGCTGGCTGTACTGTTTGATCTGAGCATCTCACATTCGCAAATTGTAATCATTTTATAAGACTGTATATATTTATTTCAAAATTCATTGGACCATAGTCCTGTCCAGGTTTGGACCATGCTGTATGTACCGTTTGATCTGAGCATCTCAAATTGTAATCATTTTATAATACTATACATATCTATTTCAAAATATATTTCATTGCACCATAGTCCTGTCCAGGTTTGGACCATGATACATGATACCTGTGCAAATCAAACCTCATAATCATTTTATAATATTATATATATATCTATTTCAAAATATACTTCATTGGACCATAGTCCTGTCCAGGTTTGGACGGCGATAACTGTGAGAACCAAAACTCTCCAGATAACTGTTTGAGACCATGATATCTATTTCAAAATTATCTATTTCAAAATATACTTCAGACCATGATATCTATTTCAAAATATACATCATTAGACCATGATACCCTTGTGAACCAAACCTCCCCGTATAAGTATTTGAGACCATAATAACTATTTCAAAATATACTTGACCATAATCCTGTCAAAATTTGGACATGATACCTGGGAACCAAACCTCCCCAAATAATTGTTTGCTGTTTGCCCACATAGCTGATACTTTCAAAATAAATTGAAATCGTGTTGGCCATAAAATGTCATGTCTCAAAAATAAACTAAACTAGATTTTATTAAGTATGGATATTAACTATATTTTTTTAGCATGGATATTTTTAAGGTGAAATAAACTAGATTAGACTAAAGATTTTTTTAGTATGAATATTTCCATGAAAATAAACTAATCTAGAGTTTTTCTTCACAAACTAAACTAGAGTCTTTTAGTATGGATATCCCCATGGTCACTGAAAATGAAAATAAACTAAGATTTTTTTAAGCACGAATATTTCCACGAAAATAAACTAAACTAGAGTTTTTCTTCATAACCTAAACTAGAGTTTTTTAGTATGGATATTCCCATGGTCAATGAAAATGAAAATAAACTAAATTAGAATTTTTTTAGTATCGAGACTTTTTTTAGTATGGAGACTTCCACAGTGGATGAATAATGAATTCTTGTTGATGAAATAAACTAGAGTTTTTTAGTATGGAGATTTTCACAAGCCAATGAATAATGAACTAATGAATTGTTGTTGGTGAAGATTTCTGGAAAATTTTGTGCTTTGAGAATGTGTATTTTGAGAACTGTGTGTTTGTTTTGAGAATGTGTATTTTGTGTGTTTTGAGAACTGTGTGTGTTTTAATAATAAGTTTGCTGAACCCTACACCCATCACCCATCTTCAGGGACTTATTCACCTGTTCACCCATTTTCACCCATTTTCAGGGACTTGATCAAGATCCTTGATCTGTACACCCATCTTCAGGGACTTGATCATAATCTTCAGGGACTTATTCACCTGTTCACCCATTTTCACCCATTTTCAGGGACTTGATCAAGATCCTTGATCTGTACACCCATCTTCAGGGACTTGATCATAGGTTTGCTGAAACCGTTAGAGATGGCTATATCTGTACACCCATCTTCAGGGACTTGATCATAGGTTTGCTGAAACCGTTAGAGATGAGTTAGCCAATGGAGAGAAAAGCACCCACTCTTCCCCGTGAGATTATTAGATCATTTATATAAAATCATCTATATTACTTATATAAACCATCTAAATCCATAATCTACATTACTTACATACACCATCTATATTACTTATATAAACCATCTAAATCCATAATCTACATTACTTACATATACCACATAAACTCATACCCACACCATTTATATAAATCATCTATATTACTTAGATAAACCATCTACATCCATAATCTACATTACTTACATATACCATCTAAACTCATGCCCAAAACAGAACAGGTGAACAGGATATATACCATCTAAACACATGCCCAAGACAGAAGCAGGTGAACAGCTTAAAAGCTTGTGCACAGTGAAATAGTAGCAGAGAAGGTATATAAACTGAAACAAGGAATTCTCCGTGAATAGTACATAATAAAAAAAATATAAATGATACTAGTATTGAATTATGTTTCATTTTTTATGTTTCATTTTTCATTGTAATGGATATGACTAGTATATGGTTGGGATTTTTCACTGTAGACAACTTTATACCATGGAAAAGCATTAGCAATACTGGGTACATCAACTTGATATTTACAGTTGAGGGCACAAAATGCGAGAATGTATTTGCCAAGAAATTCTAACAGTATCTGAACGTATGTACTCAAAAATCAATTCATATTTTATTAAGGCATAAAAAAAGGCATCTCTGGCAGTACTCTTGTTTTTCTGTTATATATATACGCTTTTTCACAAGGTCTTTTCAAAGTCAAAAGCTGCTCGAGGAAGCTCTGCTCGTGATTATACTGGGAGCATCTTCGCAGTGTCAGTGTCAATGTTTGTAGCAAAGAGGCATTTTGAAAAGGTGACCCGACATAGCAATTTCCTTCTTATCAAAATTTGAAACCTTCATACTGAGTAATTTCCTTCTTATCAAAATTTGAAACCTAAATTTGAAACGTTCATGCAAACCACTTTCGGACTTTTGAGTGAAAGGGTCAAATTACCTTCTAACAGTATCTAATGACCTCAAAAATCAATCCATATTTCATATAACGTTTTTTCCTATTAAAAATAAGGCATAAAAAGGCATCCCTAGCAGTACTCCTATTTTTCTGCTATATATGCGCTTGTGTTTGTTTCACAAGGTCTTGTCTTTTCAAAGCCAAACGCTGCTTCAGGAAGCTCTGCTTATGAGTATATTGGGAGCGCTTCAGGAAGCTCTGCTTATGAGTATATTGGGAGCGCTTCAGGAAGCTCTGCTCATGAGTATATTGGGAGCATCTTCGCAGTTTAAGTGTCATTGTTTGTAGCAAAGGGGCACTTTTATATAACATATTTCATATAACATATTTTTTCCTATTAAAAATAAGGCATAGAAAGGCATTTCTGGCAGTACCCCTCCTGTTTTTCTGCTATATATACGCTTGTTTCACAAGGTCGTTTCAAAGCCAAGAGCTGCTTCAGGAAGCTCTGCTCATGAGTATATTGAGAGCATCTTGGGAGTGTCAGTGTCATTGTTTGTAGAAAAGGGGCACTTTTGAAAAGGCAACCCAACAGAGCAATTTCCTTTTTATCGAAATTTGAAACCTTCAAGTACACCTTTTTCAGAGTCAAGAGTGAGAGGGTCAAATTTGATGCCTCCAGTTTTGCTGCGTGGTTCTGCAATCCAAAATTGGTGTGATAAATCTCCCTGTTCAACAAAATAATGGTGTTTAAACACTTTAACAAATCTGCTAAAAGAAAGACTATTACTAACCTTAAACCATTTACTTTCTAATGAGAGTTCTTCAAGAGAGACCAAATGTTCCAGAATTGCGAGAGAAGGTGCTTGTCTACCGAGCTCATGAAGGGAAACCTTCTTCAGATATTTTGCAGTAGAAAAACCTTTAAGTACATGAAGTTCCGTAGTGGACAAATGCAGAGACCCACAAGACTTGAGCTCCAACATTGACATCCTGGGGCAATCATGCACAATGAAATTCACCAGCTTTGGGCAGTTCACTGTCACCGAGCTTTTACCCTGAACTCCAGTGATATCGAGACACTTGAGATTTCCTGCAAAAATTTTCATATTGCGCAGCCCTACACAGTGTTGAACAGTCAGATTTTCAAGAAGAGGGCATTTTGCTACAAGATGCTCAAGTATATCGTCATTTGTGTAAATGAATGACATAGAACAGGTTACAAGGCATCTGAAACCCCTGAAGTAAGGGGGTAGCTGTGTAAAGAAAAAGAACTGGAGCTTCAATAATGTTAGGCATTCACAAGAAAATAGTGAAGTTGGAACATCCAAGAAACCGCCAGTCAAAGCACTGCCAAGAGCGATTTGTTTCACTCTTTTTAAAGATGCAGACTGAACCCATCTCTGCAAACACTCACTAATGTTCCCTTTCTCCATATCATTCATTAAAACTGATAGTTCAAAACTTTCAAGCTGAGCGGAATGGAAGAACAGGACAGTATCAATTGCCTGTTTTTTCGTTTCTCCATCACCAACAAAACATTCGCTGGAAAATTTGAGATGGGGTATTAAAGTGCAGAGATATCGCCATCTACTAGATAGCACAGAACAACGCGTTGCATCTCTTAAAGAAAGTTTTGAGAGAATGTAAGAAGAGAGTAAGTTATCTGGTAAAAGGCTCAGTCTGTCACTTGTCATCGATGCAGTTCGAAGAGGCGAGGCAGTGAGAAAATATGAAATGACATCGATGCAGCTCGAAGAGGCGAGGTAGTGAGAAAATGTGGAGGGATGCAATACTTGCTCGCACGGGACAAGTGTTGCGCGTCAAAGCCACGCCATGCCACCTCACGGATCGATTCGCTGTGTACGCCAGTGCAATAGGGGAATGTGCAGCCAAATTTAGTTGATTCATTGACCCAATAAATGAATTATGGTGATAGATACATTATTGTAGCATCTTAAAGTTAAATTTAGTCTTAAATCCGGGTTGAAATACATTTCAAGTTAAGAGTTCCATTTTTATGTCGGAATTTCTGTACGAGGGAATTTGGTTAAAATGTTTTTCTTTAATTCCTTCGGCGAGAGAGCATTGTAAGAATGGAAAATGTAACGTTCCTCGTTAGAGAATATGGCAATCCCATTCAGAGATACGTGGGCCAGAGGAAAATTAGAATCGTAAATCCTCACAAATAGGTCGACATGAATCTGAAAGAAACATGATAATATGTATCAATACTTGCGCTACCTGGATGGATCTACTTGAAGCTCACATAATACTTTATGAGTGTGTCCAACAACTTCGAGGGGACCATACATGTCACATGATGAATACCACAAGTTTGTGGATGATTTGCCACAAATTTTTGAGTAGGTGAGGTGTTCTTATTGTGTAGTTGGAAGAGATGTCTATATGCAAAAGGTTGGAGTAGAGTAAATATGAAACAATGTTGATACATTGTGCGTAGTGGGGATGAAGCTTTCTTCTTCTGCACTTTCACATTCTGCATAATATTTTCCCTTTTATGAATTCACCTTGTACTTTATTAATTCGTTTCTAATAAGGATTCATTTTCTTGGTCATGGAGATGCAGAAGGAGTGAGTACATCCACTTCTAGCTATTAGGTAAGAACTCTTTCGCTATGACAATAGACAATCATCGCTACCAAGTGGATTGTCTATAGGACGTTTGGGGCTTTAGTAGGAGGGATGTTCTATATTCAATAAGGGTAATTTGGATTCACCTTTAGACCTTTAGTTGTGAATTTTACATCTTGTAGTAGCAAAGGGGTATTCGATTCATCAATAAAATGTTTTGAATGAAAAGAGGTGATATATTTTTGTTTTGACTATGCTCACTGCTAAGCACATACTTTATAGAGTGATTTCTTCTTTGGCATCACGCGTGCTCAATTGATTTTCAGAAGCCCTGTGCTTTATTAATTGACTTTCATGCCATCATGTACATAGGTGTACTACTAACAATGGTAGTTGTGCCTTAATTGTGTGGAGGTGTGCAAAAAGGTGCTTTCATTGTGCGGAGGAAGCTTCCTCCACACCTTTGTACAACGTAATAATTATTCGCTTTATATGGCCCATGGAGATGAAACAATAGTTTCAAAGATTTGAAAGTGTAACACCCTCCTCACACATCTACCCAAGTAACTCGCCAACCAGGGTAAACATGCGACAAGAGGCTACTATGATTGGATTCGACCTCCTAGGTGATCTTAAGGAAGTGGAATTGACGAAACACATCAACCAACATATCCACATGAGAAACAAAACCCTCAGGAGACATGTCAGCCACTCAAACATCATGTCCCCAAGTCCCACTAATGTTCTCGACATCTTAAGCCTTAGTCACTCTCATTCTATAGGTATGAGAGCGTCTAGAAACCCAGAGTCACTCTCATAGGCTTTTTTTCCAGTGTCTAGAGACCCAAATTTCCAGTTCTGTGCCAACGTCCCTAGGATTTGAGCCACTTTTTTAGGCCCAAAGCCCAGGTCACTGCCCAGAATGGAATGATAGCTTAAAATCAATCAAACAACATGGAAACAATGATGCAAAAACAATAATTTAAACAAGACCTTAATCAAACCTCTACTAGCCATGATATGCATTTCGTCAAGTGTATCATCATGTAACCTATAGGTGTAAACAACATAATTAAGTGTAGGGACCTCATACTTATCTAAGAATCACTATGAACTGTTATTCCCTCATGTCATTTGTTGCATTATCATCTATTAGGCCATAGATACATTATCCATTCATTTACAAGTAAAAACATGTTGAGAGCCATACATAGTTATTGTTATAAAACACACATATAACCAGCAACAATGTAAACTTTGAAACGAGAACTGATATTGTTACCCATTTTGTAGAGATAGTAAAAAAGTAACCCGATTTTGAGAAGGGACGATGCAGAACACACATTTTTTTTAGAGCATAGTTTTTGGCACTTTAAATTTTTTTATGTACATTACGTTTTAGAATATTAATGATTTGCATGCTGATTTAAAGTGGTGATTTTTCATCATGCCCTCTTTTTAAAAGACCTATTTTTTTGAGTTTAAATTTTCTAATGTATGAAATGTAAATAGTTATTTTCTAAATTTAACAAAATATTTTTTTGTAAGCTACGGTAGTTCCTTCTTTTTTCTATTTATAAAAGCAAGTTGTTCCATATACAAAATCTTAGTGGCCTCAACTTGCCCACATGGTAAACCAAGTCTGTTGGCCACCTTAGTCTGTTATAAGCCATCCAGTAGCAAAATTTTACAAGTCTTTCAACCCAACCTAAATACACTTCACAACTAGATACACAGTTTAAGGTCTGAACTGACATACAAAGACAAGAAAAGTAAAGGCTATCCGCTAAAAAGTCCAAGAAAACCTAGAAGGTAAAAAGTTATTCTTTTCTATCATCTTGTTCAGGATCCACGATAGCTGGTGCTACAGCAGAGTCACCTGGCGCCGGTGACAGCTCCATCATTCGTTGTTGGATCCTCTCCAGCTTGTTATCCTACATAAACATCATCATTTGCAGATTTTTCATTTCCTTTTTGAGGTTGGGCATACCTTGGGCAATTTCCACCATCTCCCCCGCCACCTGTTCCAGAGCTCTGGCCAACAAGCATTTCATGACCCAATATATGTGCAGGGTTTGTTTGAATAGAGTCATCTTGCCCCTGGTATGCCCTGGGTCAGGGACAAGGTCCCCCCATTATTCCATTTCCGGCTCTGAGTCTTCCTCCATGATACTGTCCTCCATCTCCTGGATCAACTTACGAATGTTGGCATCCGTTCCTTCTTTGTATGCTCTTGCTGCCTCATTGACCGCCACCTCGATGGGTTTCCTACCCTTTCTGGGCCCTGCATTCTCCGAAGTGGTAGGTTCTTTTTTTATTAACTGGCTCTAGCGCCCTCGACCCCCTCAGCTCCTACCTCTGCCTAGGCGAGCCATCTCTTCGTTTTCAGACTCCTGCTTACAATTATCAACATAAAACGTTAAATTTGGAAAATCTTCATACATCCAGTCCTGCAACATTTTCTTCTTTCTAAAAATTCCCACCCAATTC
>APFE030941205.1:0-14984 GCA_000404065.3 Pinus taeda
AATAACAAAATATTAAACTGGATTATTAAGAAGTTGATTAATAGAATCTCGAACTCTTCAGCAGAACAAAAAACAATGAATCAATTAAGTGCAGAAGAATCTGAAAATGTTCTTTTCAAACTCTATATATATATATATATATAGATAACAGTTCTTACCACGCTTCGTTGACCTCATATCAACGCTTGTATTCACGCTCCTTTCACATTTCTGGTGTTTCAAATCATATAAAGTAGTAGGTCTAACGCATCTGTAGCTCCTTATTTCTTGGTTTTCTTCAGAATTGTGTGGCCATCTGAATCATAACCTCTGGGTTACGTTAGCGACCCATAGATATATTCTTAAAATGGATTTGTTCTCCCCAGAATCCGCTCTTAAAGGTATAGGCCACGTACAACTTTTTTTTATAGGTGAATAACAAGGTGCATGTTTTTTTTATAGGTGAATATGTAGGTGCATGTTGGGAGTATTAGTGAGATTTTAGAATTTCATTGTTTAAATGTTAACAGCAAAAATGTCATTAATATGAGCCAATAAAATAAATAAAATACAGGTAAATATATAAATAATAATAAAAATATGGAAAAAGTCCTCCATAATCATCTTGCTTGACTAAATATGATAAAACTAGATAACTAGGAAGTCTAATACCCATTTACTTTGGCCACATTACAATAGAGAATCTTATATTTTATTTGTAGAGTTATAATATTGTGATTAACAAAGTATGGGTCACTAAGCGGTAGACTCCTACGATATGATTATAGGCTTAAAATTTATTGACTTATTTTTTAGTAAAGATTAATTTACATTTTTTTTTTCAAACAATATTTAAAAAATATTTACAACAAATTTTTCTGAAATTTTAAATTTATTATTAAAAAATTTTATTTTTACATATATATTTTTTCTTTTTAGCTATTCATAATATTCCCTTCCAAAGTCTATAAATGGCCACTGCTTCTTTGACCAACACATACAACTGTTTTCATATTTGATCTTGCCACTATTATCTTGCCACATGCATTGCACAACACCATGACACATCTTCCTCTTGCAAATCCTTGAAATAATAAGGTATTAGGTCTCCTATTAAAGTTCCAAAGTTCCTAGAGCTTTTATCTGACTATCCAAGATCTAGATCTTTAGATTTGTGTCCCTATTGTGGTTTTCTACATGGAAAGAATGTTCACTATGTCAACCACAAACTCCACCCTTAACCACATGTGATATTGCTTATCATATCCACCTCACCATTTATCCATATAACTTAAAATCCAGTCAACCATAGTATTGAATTCAAAAGCTTAAAGGGCAACTCTCTTCAAGAATGGTGGGGAAACTTGTCCCACTATTGATGCTCATTTAAGTCAACAATCTCAAACACCCAATCCATCTAATTGCCCTCAAGTGCCTCCAAGAGAGCTGAATTCTCCAAAGTCTTTTATAGCTCAATGTGCATGGGATGTCTAGCTTCATGCAACTTGTGTAATTTTTGGCAATTCTAGTTGTGTGTATCACAAAAAAAATCATTGGACATTTCAATCTTAATTTCAAAATCCTACCATTAAAAATAAAGCAATAAAACTAAAAAAAAATAAAAAAATTAAAGCAATAAAACTAAAAAAAATAAAAATTAAAAAAAAACATCATAAAAATAAACAATAAAATTTTATTCAGAGAAAGTTACAGAAATAAATAAAAATACAAAAAAACATATCAAAATAACAATTTTTTTATTAAAAAACATTTACAGGGATTTTTTATTTTTTTTAATTAACTCTAGTCAAACTAATGACCAAGTGAGCTTTACAATCACTTACATTTAAAAAAAAATCTCCCAATCTTATCTTTAAAATTCATTATATGTAACATTAAAAATAATATACATAATTCACTAAAACGACACTCAAAACCAATAATGATCAATTTAAAACCTTTTGACTAATTCTAAGTCACCAGCGACATAACAGAAACACATCTCAACATATAAATTACAAAGTTCAAAATCTATAATTCAAACCAATCTCTGCTAATCATTTTATGAAATTTACTAAAAGAAAATACTCGAATAACTAAATATAAAAGACTTGCAATCTTCTCTGCCAACATTTTTTCATAAAATTATATATATAACTAAACATAAAAAAACTTAAATATGGAGTTGTCTATAATGCGACTTTTTGGAGATTCCGGTGACGGAATCCGGCAGAAGAAATGAGGTTAAATCTTGATTTTAGCAGTTAAAATGGTTTTTTAACTGCATATTTGGATTCAGCGCCCTGAAAAACCCCTGGGAGCCATTGATGTGCAGAAACTAGCTATCAAACATGGGATTCCAATGAATTGCTGCCGGATTTTGACCGGATAAATCCGCCGGAAAAGCTTTCAAAAAGTCGCGTTATAGACTACTACCTTAAATATAATTTAAGTTATTCTTTGCAAGGCTGACACCGATAAGACCGTAAGTATTTAAGTCTCACAGGTCGGCTGCTTTTAATTGTTCTCATTTAGAGGTTGCAACAAAATTTTCGACAAACACTGCATTTTGGTCCATGACCAGCACAGCTGATAACGTTGATTCGTAGGACATAAGCTGCTGATACAATTTGGAAACAATCTTTGTGCGAAAACTAACCTGTAACATTCAAGAATGTGGAAAGGAGTGGTGTTCTTGTTTCCCATGCTTTTATGCTTTGTTCTTTTGCGTGGGACTATTTTTACCTTTTAAAAAATGTTTTCACCTAGGAAGTAAATCCCGCGCGGTAAATGAAGGAGAAGAAGATCACATTCATGGTGTCCAAGAAGATAGGTATATTTTTAGCTCTAGTATGTATAGATGTTGCCTTCAAAAAGCTAGAGAAAGTCAAATAACATGTAAAAGAAGAAAACAAATTAATTGGCCACCAAGATTATTAAAAAGTTAGAGAAAGTGAAAAAAACATCTACAGAAGAGAAGAAAACATATTAATTGACCACCAAGAATTTTACTAGCAAGATTTACAAGAAGTTACTTGTGGCCTTACCCACCTTCTCCGCGAAATGGATAAGGAATGCTGAAAAGATTATCTACATAGGACATGTTGGATAATACATCATACTTCCTCATTCTAGCATTTTCGCTCTTTATCTCAAATGGTTATTAGTTTTTACTCAGTAAGCTTTGAGTTCTCACCTTTATCAAAGTTTCTTGATAATCTTGTTTGATTTTCTTTACGTTTATTAATTTTTAAACGGTAAGCTTTGATTTCTCAAGTTTATCAAAGTTTCTTCATAGCTATGGGTTATAGTTATTGTTTTCTTACTCTTTTTCTAGAATCTTCATTGAATTTTTCAGTTGGCTCTTTCCACATTATCTAACATAGTAAGCCTATTCTCCTTGCCTATTTAGTGTTTTATTTTTCATGCTTGCTCCATCTATTGAACATATTGTTCAACAAGATCAATTTCAATGGACTTTCAGGATCTTGTAAAGTTATTTTTCAAGATTTTGAGACTCTAAGTCACTTCCATGGCATTATCAACCTCCTTTCATTGTTATAAAGAAACAATTAATAAAAAAAAATCTCCTTTCATTATTATAGGGAAACAATTGATAAATAAAAAACTAGCATCTAATTAAAGTGTGAAATCACCTTAAAACTTATTCTCTAACAAAAATAGTGTTTATATGTTTTAAAAATTATTATAAATTTCATACATCAAAACCAATATCTACTACCAATTGTCAAGCCTACAACTCCTTTGATCTTATTTACTATCGCTTTTCCCATATAACTTCAAACTTAATTACCCACTCCTAATTCGTTTCAAAGATTAGATGACCCATAAAGAAGCTTATAAAATTCCCTTTAGCATCATCCACTCCAAAATTTTTGTCATCATCATCTATTCCAAAATTAAAATTAAATTAGTTGATGTATGTTTTCTTTTATTTTGCTTATATGGTTTCTCCATGATACTCGAAAATAGAATATTAAAATTTTTGTCATCATCATCTATTCCAAAATTAAAATTAAATTCATCTATTCCTAAATTAAAATTAAATTAGTTGATGTATGTTTTCTTTTATTTTGTTTATATGGTTTCTCAATGATACTTGAAAATAGAATATTAAAACATTTCACGAGATTTCCATATTTTTTTTATAAACTACTGAATTATATACCCAATAAAAAAAATATCTTTCTACTTTAAAATATCCTACTAATAATGATAAGATCCTATATAATATTTCATTTATTATTATTAATAATATTTCTTTAATATTTTAAATATTTTTAATAAATAATTTATATAATGAGATTTAAATTATTTTTAACTTTAATATTAATAATATGTCCTCTCTTATATTAAATTCAAACAAATTCGATATAACATAGGTTAAAATATTGAATTTTGTAAATTAAATCTCTTAGAAGTATTAAAATAAAGTAATGGACTTGATTCCTTAATTAAAGAATATAGTTAGACTGTGATACTCCACCATTTACTTACTTACACAGTAAAAAGAAAATGACTTGGAGTACAAGCACCAACACATCTATTCTTCAGATTAGGCCTTGAGATGGTTCAATTACACAGTTTGAATTTATGTTTAAAGGGTGTGACCACACTTTGCTGATGTGGCTAGACCCTTGCCCCAGGTTACGGGTTGGATTTTTGAACTAACTCTAAAGCTAGAGCTTCTATGTGTAATCACATTGGACACTTCACGTTGACAGCTAAACTACTGCACTTTTAATTCTCTGGTTTCCCGCACTACATATATCACTACCTGGTACTTTTGGTTTTATTGTTCTCTGCTGCAGTCAATCCTCGCTCTATCCTTCTTGACATGGCACGAGCAGATGACACTTTGGAGTCTGCAACCTTGGATTCCTCACCCGATCGACAGAGGAGGATTAGGGAGGCCGATCCAATGGCCAGACACCATCCTAGAGGCTTTTCCACCGCCTTATCCCAGTTATGCATCATTCCTACCTCTGCCTTTCGCATTTGGTTCTGTTCGTTTGGTTTCTCCTTTGCTCTGCTAGCGATCAACACTGATGGATGTCAACCCGAAAGGGTTATGCACGTGAACTAGGCTTTCCTCGGTGCTTGGTTAGCTCTGCCGAAAGTCGGGTTAGTGTTCCCTCCCATTTGATTGTAGTGCGTGTTTTATTTTGTTTACATAGCTTGTTTTCTATGCCTGACTGTTATTCTCGGCTTCTGCTTGCAGAGAAAATGGTAATGAAGCTGGGGTTTTCTGGAAGTCTTCACATAAGCAATCCTTCCCATGAGCTATGGCTAGGTGTTCTGTCCCGGGTAAGCATTCTATGCAATGGAAAGTTTGGGTCGAGGGTATGAATGAATCCTGAAGTTTCTAGGAGTTTCACTCCAGTTTTGGAAATGCAGTTCCTTCTTTGTTATTGTAATTTAGGATTTACAAGCATAGCCCTAGATAGTGCTAGGTGGGGTTTCTATAGTTTGCAGAGGGCTCCCTGTGGTCCTGCGTTTTGAGCCCACTTCGGGGTAATTTCCTCTTGCAAATTCAAAAGTTTATAATTAAACTCCGGCTATAATCTAGTTGTTCTGGGTTATTTGGTAAGTTCAGATTTTTTAATACTTGCCTTTGTTCATAAAGGCCATGTTAACTTGGATTACAATTATCTAAGTATATAATTCATGTTCTTTTTAGCTACCTAGAAATATATTGGGTTGAAATCACTAGTTGCATGAATTTCTCCTATTTGTCTCTATTGATTATTTCTTGCAATCATTCTTGTTTAATTGTATATATATATATATTTGTTATGTTACCCATGACTATGATGAAACTGTCTCTGTATTTTAATGATTGTTCTTGAGACTGGATTGACCATCGTTCTAGGGTTTGGTTGCCTACTTTGTTGTTCTTTGTTACTCCATGCAAGTTGTGGGTATGTAATTAAATAGGTACCCATTAACCATTTTCTGTACACGAATATATCAATGTGTTGTTATATTTTCCACGTTGCTATGTGGTTGTGTCTGTCCCGAACAGTGATTGTTTTCTCTTGTCGTAAGAAAAGGACTTACGGTATTATATATATATATCTATATATAATATATATATAATAATAATATAATATATATATATATATATATATAATATATATATATCTATTTCTTTTAGCCTTCTGGTCTTCATGGCTGCGAATTTCTTTTCCCTTGTGTTCAATACTATGAGATTTCGCCTAGTGTTCCAGAATCTAGTTACAATCCTGAGGGTCTTTCACTACAGGACAGAGTTGATAGTTTTCTATTTAAAATTGTAATAGTCTATAACAGACGTAGCATGCTTACAAGGTTCTATAATGTAAGATTAACTCTATGCATGTGTTACAGTTTCCCTCTGTGAACAATTTAACAGGATAATCCAAATTCATACAGTCGTTCTCTCTTTCTATACTGCACGGGTTGCTGCAATTAGTCTCAGGTCGATAGGGTCTTATCCTCGCAGCACGAGTTGGCTAACACTAAACCATTGCATCTGATATTAAGAAATTGACCAAACCGCATAACCCTAATATATTAAAGTTTGTGGTAATGATTAGTTATAACATATAGCCCGTACCATAGGGCCATCTCATTGTCTGGTTCCTTCCCATACATTTGAATCATCTGAATATGTCAGGAAAAAGGTTGGCGCTCTAATATTCTGCTTACTATTTGAGCCTCATTCCTGAGACTTTGTGTGTACTTTAATAAACCTACTACTACAATTTAACTATAAATAGAATTACAGGTTTGGATGGTGTTGCTAGCCCCATAGGTACCTATTAGCCTTACTTATTTTGTTTTAAATTTTCTGCCATAGTTTCTAGCTAATAAACAAAAGAAGATACAACTCTTGACTTTTTCGAGCATAATATTACTACTCAATTTTATTCAGCAACTACAATTTCCAGGATAGACCACTTACCTGGCTTCTACTAGAAAAGTAGTGCACCTTTATAAAGGCTCTCTTTCGTTATCATCTATCTTTTGTCTACCCAACCATGAGATACGTCCTTCTCGACTATATCTCCCCCCGAGCTTACTTGCAAGGTCACTATCCTCTGCAAGTTCGTTGCACCTAAGTGCATGCTATCTGGTCATCATCAGACTTAGCATTTCATCCTTACCATCTAACCTTCTCTACCTAGTTTTTCCCTCCCTTCACTCCTTTTTCTTGGAGCCTCACCCTTAGGGGAGGTAGTCAGGGTTGCATTTCCAGCAACTTTCTTTTCCAACTTCCCTCCTCGGAAGTTGCCAGGCTTTTTTTAATGTTTAAAAACATTTTCCATTACCAATAATTGAAAATATTATTTAATTCAATTAACCGTCATCCTTCAGTTTGTAAGTAAAGCATGGTAAATAAAATATTTATAGTAAAGTATTTACAATATTCTAGGGTATCACATCTCCCCCACCTGAAATTGGACATCGTCCCGATGTCTTTTAGTTATGAACACTTCTAGGTAAGCTTTTTTCATAAGTTCATCATCTTCCTAGGTGGCCTCCTCAGGCCCAAAGTGCTGCCACTTCACTTTAACATGGGTAATAGCCCGCTTCCGCAGCATTACTTCTCTCCGATCGAGGATGTTCAACGGCTCGAGCAGGATTTCTCCTTCTGATTCGACCTGTAACATGCAACATCCTAAGTCAATTTCTTTTAGAAGAAAACATTTGGATTGAACTACTGGGGATAATTCTTACCTGTATATCCTGCCATCAGATTACATGTTTAGGAACATAAACATATTTTTTTAGCACTGAGACATGGAAGACATTTTGGACTCGTAGGTGACTTGGTAGAGTGAGCTAGTATGCCACTGCCCCAATTATTGCTAAGACCTGGAATGGTCCACAAAACCGAGGTGCCAACTTACCGCACCCACTCCATTGTAATATGCTTCTTCTTGCACGAATTCTCACATACACATGATCATCGACTTGGTACTCTTTGAACCTCCTTTTCCAGTTAGCAAAGTTCTTTTGCCTATCTTGAGCCGCTTTTAAATTAGACCGTACCTTCTTAACCATATCCTCCATTTCCTTGAGCATGTCGAGTCCCAACATTAATCTGTCTTCCGGTCCACTCTAGCTCGAGGGCGTGGGACACTTTCGCCCATACAAGACTTCAAATGGGCTCATTTGCAATGATGTATGATAGCCATTATTATATTGGAACTCGACCAAGTGCAGATAATCTTCCCACTTGGTCGGTCGCTGCATTACATATGCCCTTAGCATGTCTTCCAGCACTTGGTTCACCCATTCGGTTTGTCCATCAGTTTGAGGGTGATAAGCTGTACTAAAATTCAGTTGAGTTCCTAATTCTCCAAACAATGTTTTCCAAAAGACCAAGGTAAACTTTACATCATGGTCTGACATTATTGTTTTAGGTAACCCATGTAACCTAAAAGTGTTCTGCATGAAAATGTGGGCAATCTACACCACTTTAAAAGTAGATTGTACAGGTATAAAATGTGTTGATTTACTTAACTTGTCCACCCCCACCATGACGGAATCATTATTTTTCTTTATCTTGTGCAAACCTATTATGAAGTCCATGGAGACAGTTTCCCATTTCCATTCCGCGACAAGTAATGATTGTAATAGTCCCACAAGGTGTTGGTGCTCCGCCTTAATTTGTTGGCACTCCAGACAACGTGGCAAATATTCAACCACATCCTTCTTCAAGCCTAGCCAATAATACTTTTTTTTGAGAGATGTAATCATTTTCTAATATCCTGGGTGTCGGGCATAGACTTTTATGAAATTCATCCAAAATCAAGTTTTTAATGCTGTTCTAGCAGGGTACATATAGCCTATCCTGATAATACAACATTCCAGCAGTATCTAACACATAACCCTACTATTTTTCCTTACTGTTGGAGTGTTGTACTTGTTGTTTTATTTGTTGATATACATTATCTTGCTCTGCTTCTTGTCTAATCATGTTCTCGAAGGGACTTTTCCATTTGCTATAGGAAATCTCATACAGACATTGCAATTTCCGACTTAGAGCATATGCCACCCGATTCTCCTTCCCCTTCAAATGATTGATTTCGAAATAAAAAACACTTAGGAAATCCACCCACCATAATGGCCTGACATTTAAGGTGGGCTCACTAAAATAATTGATCAGACTATGGTGATCTGTTAATAATAAAAATTTCCTTCCCATAAGATAATGTCACCACATTTTTAATGCGTGAATAACGTCTACCAATTCTAGATCATAAGCGGAGTATTTCTGCTCATGTTCTTTTAGTTTCCTTGATTCATAAGCAATTACTCTCCCTTCTTACATCAACACGCCTCCTACACCTTCCTTACTTGCGTCAGTGCACACCACATAGTCCTTACTAGGATCAACTATGCTTAGAATGGGTGCGGTGGTGAGTAGAAGTTTAAGCTACTCAAAACTCTTTTAGCATTCAGTGGTCCATCTGAAAGTTCTTCCCTTTTTTTTTGAGGAAGTAGAAGGATAAGCTACTCTTGAGAATCCTTGTACAAACTGTCCATAATAACCTGATAAACCCATGAAGGATCTAATGTCTGCCACATCCTTGGGTACTGGCCATTCCATTATTGTCCTTATTTTTTCCGGGTCCACTGTGATCCCTTCTTTAGTGATTATATGTCTGAAATATTGTATTTGTTCCTTAATGAAATCTCACTTGTTGAACTTGGCATATAATCAGTGCTCTCGAAGGGTTTCCAGTACCAACCTGAGATGCTCCCTGTGTTCTTCCATAGTTCAGGAATATATCAATATGTCATCAATAAAAATCGGCACAAACCTATCCAAATACTGATGAAATATATTGTTCATTAAACACATAAAAGTTGCAGGCGCATTGGTCAACCCGAAGGGTAGCACCACGAACTCGTAATGTTCATATCTTGTTCTAAAAGCAGTGTTAGCTATGTTCTCCTCCTTAATCTTGATTTGGTGGTACCCTGATCGCAAATCAATCTTAAAGAATACCGTTGCTCCTTTTACTTCATCGAAAAGTTCATCAATCCGGGGTAAAGGGTACTTATTCTTGATTGTCAATTTATTCAACTGATGATAATCCACACACATATGAAGGGTCCCATCCTTTTTCTTAATGAACAACACCATGGCTCCCTAGGGCAACACACTAGGGCGAATGTACTTTTTGTCTAACAGCAACTGTAACTGCATTTTTAGCTCAGTCAATTCTGGTATGCTCATTCTGTAGGGTGCTTAGGATACCGGGGCTGATCTTGGCACCAGTTTGATTGTAAAATCTATGTCTCTTTTAGGTGGCAGCCCAGTAATTTCTTCCGAAAATACATTCGCAAATTATAGTATCATTGGAATGTTTTCCAATAGGGCTGATTTGTCTTTGGTGTTAGCGTAGCCTACTTGGATGGCATAAATCTGGCATCCCTTCCTAACACATTTTGTTAACTGAGAAGCGGTTATTGGCTGAATTTTCACTGGTTTCTTAATCCCTTACATCTCTTGCCTTGCTCCAAGCTCATCTCTAAAATGAATAGTATTTGTTTTACAGTTGACTATGGACTAGTGTTTTTCTAACTAATTCATGCCAATTAGAACATCATATGAACCAAGGGCAAGCACATTCAAATCTGCCACCACTGGTTGTCCTGCTCTTTAAAGGGTAGTTATTAACCATAGCAAGCATTCATCTCTTTGCTCCTGTGGCCAGCTGTACTAGCCAGGAGTTCTTAAATTTAACAGGTTGTAATTTACAATACTCTACAACCTTAGGACTAATATAACTTAGGGTGGCTTCAAGGTCAATTAAAACAGTTACAATAAGGTCTGAACAGTTAACTTCGAATTCCACCATGGTCGGCTGGTACTCGGCCTAGCGATCTTCCAGGGTAGCATTAATCCTTGGCAGGCTACATCCTACATCGCCAACTATCGATGCTTCATGAATCTGGGAAGCCTGTTTGGTTCCCTTGCGTTGAGGGTAATTTTTAACATAGTGAGGCCCACCATAACCCAAACACTGCACTGGAGGCCTTGCTTTCCCTTCACTGTCTAAATTTACAGGTTATTCGCTGATTCTGGACTCACTGGTTGGCTTTGACCTGAGCGAATTTTTCTATCAATTTTTGTTGTTTTGTCCCTTGGAAAAACCCCTCTTACCACTACCATGATTCCCTTTATTATTCCTAGCCAGGTTGTTACCCCTCTTATCATTCCATCTTTTACCTGGGTTTTCTCCCTTCTGTTTTCCCTGCTAGTAACAAATCCTGGCTTTACGTATTACTTCATCCATTGTCTTTGGATTGTAAAACTCAATCCTTTCCCACATACTCAAGGGTAAACTACTAATGAACCTCTATACTTTAGCCTTCTCTTCTCTACTATAAGGCACATAACGAAGTAATGAAGTAAAATGAGTGATAAACTTGTCCATAGTTTGTTGTCCCAGCCGCAAGTCATCGAATTATCTCGCCTTTTCTTCATAAAAATTAGCAGTTAGGTATCTTTATTTAAAGTATGTTTGAAATTTCTCCCATGTTATGTTATGCTCGCTTACTCCTTTTACAATTTTCACTTCTTCCCACCACAGGATGGCTTTTCCCTGCAATTGGAAAATTGCCAAGCATGCCTTGAGGTTGTGGTGCATACTCATATAGCTAGAAGTATTCATTCATATTAATCAACCATGCCTTAGCTGCTTCCTCCAATTCCCCATCAAAGTGTGGCAGTTTGATTTTATGAAACTCCCCTTGCAACTCTATCTGTTGCCTCTTTGAAGTGTGTTGTTTGGAGGCATTATCAGATCGCTCTTCCCATTCTTCCTCACTTCCTTCCGACTCTTCATGTTTTGTGTGGTGATTTCACTCCTCTGACACCCTCTACTGCTCAGTGCTGTGATTGAGTGGTTACTAATTTTATTTGTAAAATAGGCTCTTTATAATCCTTTCCTGTTCCAAAGTTAAGCTTGTGTTATCTTCCCATAATCAGGCCATTTCATTTTTCAGCTACTGTACTATCTCCAAAATTGCAAGATTCGTATTGCGAGCCTCTTCTCCAAGTTGCACCCATAATTCAGGGTTGTTCTCAGGGCCTATTACAGGGCCCTGACCTGCCACAAACCTACGTGAAACACTGTCTTCTCTCCTCATACTGGAAATCTGTTGTTTCCTTGTTCTTATCATAAGGTAAGAGTAACAGAAGGAGGGTTAATACTTTAATTTTTTTTTTTAATAATAAAACGAATAACAGGAACGGAAATAAAAATGATTTCAGTTATCCCTTTTGTTTAATCTTTTCTTCTAGAGGCCACAGTGTTTGGAACCGAGCTCTGATACCACTTGTGATACTCCACCATTTACTTACATACGTAGTAAAAAAAAAATACCTAGAGTACAAGCACCTAACTAATGCAAGCACCAACACATCTATTCCTCGGATTAGGCCTTGAAATGGTTCAATTACATAGTTTTAGTTTATCTTTAAAGGGTGTGACCACACTTTACTGACGTGGCTAGATCCTTGCCCCAGGTTACAGGTTGGATTTTCGAACTAACTCCAAAGCTAGAGCTTCCATGTGTAATCACGTTGGACACTTGACGTTGACAGCTAAACTATTGCACTCTTAATTCTCTGGTTTCCCACACTGCATATATCACTACCTGGTACTTTTGGTTTTATTGTTCTCTGCTATATTTAATCCTCGCTCTGTCCTGCTTGACGTGGCACGAGAAAATGACACTTTGGAGTTTGCAACCTTGGATTCCTCACCCCATTGATGGAGGAGGATTAGGGAGGCCAATCCAATGGCCAGACACCATCTTGGAGGCTTTTCCACCACCTCATCGCAATTGTGCATCATTCCTACCTCTGCCTTTCACATTTGGTTTTGTTCGTTTGGTTTCTCCTTTGCTCTGCTAGTGATGAGCGCTGATAGATGTCAACCTGAAAGGGTTATGGGAATGAACTAGGCTTTCCTTTCCGCTTAGTTAGCTCTGTCGAAAGCTAGGTTGGTTTTCCATCCCATTTGATTGTAGCGCGTGTTTTATTTTGTTTACATAGCTTGTTTTCTATGTCTGATTGTTATTCTCAGCTTCTGCTTGCAAGAAAAATGGTAATGAAGCTGGGGTTTTCTGAAAGCCTTCACATAATCAATCCTTCCCATGAACTATGGCCAGGCATTATATCCCGGGTAAGGATTCTATGCAATGAAAAGTTTTGGGTCGAGGGTATGAATGAATCCTGAAGTTTCTGGGAGTTTCACTCCAGTTTTGGAAGTGCAGTTCCTTCTTTGTTATTATAATTTAGGATTTACAAGTGTCGCCCTCGATAGTGCTAGGTGGGGTTTCGGTAGTTTGCTAAGGGCTCCCTATGGTCCTGCGTTCTGAGGCCACTTCAGGGTAATTTCCTCTTGCAAATTCAAAAGTTTGTAATTAAACTCCGGCTATAATCTAGCTGTTCTAGGTTATTTGGTAAGTTCAGAGTTTTTAATACTTGCCTTTGTTCATAAAGGTCGTGTTAACTTGGATTACAATTATTTAAATATATAATTCTTGTTCTTTTCCGCTGCCTAGAAATATATTGGGTTGAAAGCACTGGTTGCATGAATTTCTCCTATTTGTCTCTATTGATTATTTCTTGCAATCATTCTAGTTTAAGTGTATATATATATTTTTTATGTTACCCGCAATTGTGATGAAACTGGCTCTGTATTTTAGTGATTGTTCTTGAGACTGGATTGACTATCGTTCTAGGGTTTGATTACCTACTTGGTTGTGCTCTGTTACTCCATGCAAGTTGTGGGTTTGTAATTAAACAAGTACCCATTAGTCATTTTCTGTACATGAATATATCAATGCGTTGTTATATTTTCCATGTTGCTATGTGGCTGTGTCTGTCCCGAACAGTTACTATTTTCTCTTATCGTAAGAAAAGGACTCAAGAATAATATATATTATTACTTATATATATATATATATATAATATATTATATATATATATATATATGTAATGTAGTATGTATGTAAATGTATGTATGTATGTATGTATGTATTATGTAAATATACATACATACACACATACATATATATATTATATATTAATATATATATATATATATATATATATATAATATATAATATATTATATAAATATATAGATATATATAATATAATATATATATAGTTCTTTTAGCCTTTTAGTCTTCATGGCTGCGAATTTCTTTTCCCTTGTGTTCAATACTCTGAGATTTCACCAGGTGTTTTAGAATCTAGTTACAATCCTAAGGGTCTTTCACTACAAAACAGAGTCAATGTTTTTCTGCTTAAAACTGTAATATTCTATAACAGACGTGCCATGCTTACAGGGTTCTATAATATAATATTAACTCTATGCATGTGTTACAGTTTACCTCTATGAATAATTTAACAGGATAATCCCAATTCATACAGTCGTTCTCTCTTTCTATACTGCACAGGGTGCTGCAATTAGTCTCAGGTTGATAGGGTCTTACCCTCGCTGCACGAGTCGGCTAACACTAAACCCTTGCATCTGATATTAAGAAATTGGTTGAACTGCATAACCCTAATGTATTAAAGTTTGTGGTAATGGCTAGTTATAATAGATAGTCCGCACCATAGGGCCATCTCATAGTCTGGTTCTTTCCCATACATTTGAATCATTTAAATATATCCAGAAAAAGGTTAGCGATCTGATATTCCACTTACTATTTGAGCCTCATTCCTTAGATTTTGTGTGTATTGTAATAAACCTACTGCTATAGTTTAACTATAAACAGAATTATAGTTTTGGATGGTGTTGCTAGCCCCAGAGGTACCTATTCACCTTATTTATTTTGTTTTAAATTTTCTGCCACAGATTCCAGTTAACAAACAAAAGAAGATACAGCTCTTAACTTTTTCGAGCACAATATTACTACTAAATTTTATTCAGCAACTACAATTTCCCGGATAGACCACTTACC
>APFE030941217.1:8108-39814 GCA_000404065.3 Pinus taeda
ACTTGCTTCACAGTTTGAGTTGGATTTCACACTCTTCGCATGCATGGTTTCATCCATGGTGGGAAGTGGTTGGTTTCTTGATAGTGGAGCTTCTTTCCACATGACCGACGACAAGAGCTTGTTCAGTACTTTGGAGGAGAAATATCTCCAGATACTCATAGCGATGGGTAATGATGAGAAGTATAGTGTCTCAGGTGTAGGCACGGTTATGAGAAGTGTAGTGTCTCAGGTGTAACTCCATGCTCCCTCTGAATTAGCAGGTTGGGAGCATGGATCAGGTGTAGGCACCTGATTTTTTCATTAAGCAGGTTGTCAGTGTAACTGGTTCCATTCGCTCTATCTACAACCACTTTTCACTTTGATTTTTGTAATGTTGGATTTCATTACCAACTAGTGATTTTGTTGTGAAAAGCTTGTTTGCTTGGTTTGAATCCTTAGATTTTTTAGTGTGTGTTAATTGTTTGTTTTAATTTTTAGAGACATTAAGATTGGATTGTGAATATTGTTTAATTTTGTGATAAAATTTTCATCCTGGAAGAATCACCAAGGCACTCACGTAGAATGCAAGGTAAACCTCCTGAATATACACCTAGTCAATTGGAAAAGATAAAAACTGAAAGGTCAAAGTCAACATGATCAAAAGTCTCAGAAGAAACTAAAACATCAACAATTTTACAATATGAGCCAATCGAAACCAAAGTGAATCCAACACAAGAAATAGAATCAGGCTTAGCTTACCTGGTCCAGAGATTACTAAAGTAGTTCACATTGAACCTGATATTGGTGAAGTTTCAGATATTGAGCTCACTGAAAAAAGGTAGAACATAACGATCCACCTTCACCTCGCAGGAAGTTGATAGTTACAACTGAATTACCTCCAGGGCTAATTAGCATTGAAGGCATTACCGAAGAGACAGAATCATCTCATTCTCCATTTACCGGTAGTGAAACATTTGACCCAAGAGCTCCTTTCTCTCCTTTCTGACATGACCCTTGGTATTCTACCACTTTGAATTTTTTGGGTCAGAACTTGCCACCACCATGCATTCCTTTTTATTCACCAAAAATAACTATGTCAGAAATTCATATTAGGAGCCAACCTATTGATTCATCTATGTTTACCAGCTCCCTAGAATCACTATTGTATGGTGGTCCATCAATTCCTCCTTGATACCAGTCACTTACTGGGAATTTTTCAGGAGTTGCTTCTTCTCCCCAACCTTCTACTTGGTCATCTGGTTTATCTACATCTACTATTCATAGCATGACTTCCATGCCTGAAGAACTTATGGCATTAGACTAGAAAACTAACATGGTTTTTGGTAATTCAAGTAACCCTCAGGTAATCCTGACTGGTGTTTATTACCAACCTGGGGGGAAACCACCTTATCCTCCACCTAGAGGACAACCTATTGCTAGGGTTCAACCTTTTACTAGAACTTATGGTCAGATACCTCAGCCTGAGTTAGGTACTCCTTATCCTGGATGAATACTATTTGGATCATGTTTTTACTCAACAATATGATCCAGTTGCTCCACAAGTGCCACTTTATCAACCTATCTAGCCTGCTAGAAAAACTATTCCTCAAATTCATGTTCCAATTATTTCTGTACCTGTCCAACAACTTGTTCAGGGGATTCCTCAAACAATTGTCAAACAACCTATCCAAGTAATTTCTCAAACACTTTTTCAACAACTGATTCAACGACCTATTTAGAGTTCTCCCAAACCCCTGTTCAAACACCTGTTTCGCAATCGGTTCTAAGTTCTCCTCAGAAACGCATTCCAAGAGTATCACAAATGGCTGTTCTAGCAAGCCCTCAAATATTTCTACCTCAAACTACTCAAGGAATCTTGTAGGCTTCTGCTTATCAAACTGCTCCTATGATCCAGTCTATACCATAGATTCTTATCAACAAACCCATTGCCGAAACCGTGAAAACTCCTTTTCAAGATCAAGCTTACCAGGTTCCACCTTTTCAAGGACAAGTTTTTCAAAGTCCACCTTCCTAAGGTCAAACATTCCAAAACCAACCTTTTCAAGGTCAATTTATTCTAATTCAACCTGTTCAAAGTCAATTTGTTCAAGGTTAACCTTTTCAAGTTCAACTTGTATAGGGGAAATATTACATAGTTCAAATTGGTCAAGATCAACCTTTTCAGAATCAACCATATCCCAGTCATACTTAGTAAGTCTTTGTTAACCTCAACCCGATATGGTTCACCCTTGTTACCCTGGTGGAATTCCAATTACAACAGCACTGGTTATTCCAAGATATCTTGGGTATCCTCCTCCAGGGGTTCGTCTTCACCCGCAAGATTATCAATCTTTACCACAAGACCCTAACCGACAATTACCGTTAATTGCAACTCTAGATCTACAATATTTATCCTGATTAACCAATGACCCCATTTATTATTATCCTTATTGGCCGACGAATCCTACTAATTTACTGAGTGACATACCCAAATTTGAAGGCAAATCGAGAGAAGATCCATCCAATCATATGATGACATATCAACTTTTGTGTACATCAAATTATTTAATTCATGATTCCATCCGTCTTCACCTTTCCCAATGAACTTTATCCAGTTCGGAAGCAAAATGGTAGATTGAGCTACCTTGTGCTTTTTTCCATAACTTTAATTACATGGAAATAACATTTTTAACCCACTTTCAGCTATCGATCCGTTATGATACTATTATCGAACTATTGACTTCTTTAAAATAATCAAAATTGACTCACATTTATGATCATATCCACGAATGGAGACGTAGACATTGCTTAGTCAAAATTTTTATTTCAGATCATATTACGAAGTCACTTTTTCCCACTATTACAGAGGATGTTTCCAAGGGAGGTGTCATCACGGAAGAGCTGGTAATTTCTTATGGCCGGTACTTATTCTACACTCAATCTGGCACTTTGTACAAAAAAATCCTGAATTTACCATGCCCTATGGGTGAACCAATCATTACATCTCCTATAGGATCTAATTTCATTGATGGTATTATAGGTTATGTTAGCCAACAATCTAGAGGGAAAAAGAAAAATTCTAATAGTACTCAAATTTTGGCCATACAAGATACACCATGGAAACTATTTCAAGATTAATGTCGTAGAATCAGATACCGGCAAGACAAAATCAACCAGAGGTAAAAAGAATGGGAAAGGTAAATTGAAACAAAATTATTCTTCGAAAGAGAAACCTACTAAAACTGAGCCTACTGACAAAAAATGAAAGCCTCACTATCCTTGTCTTATTTGCAATGAGGATCATTATACAAAGGAATGCCCACATCGGGCAAAGGTTTCTAAATTCATTAAAGGTTATCTAACTCCAATTTTTTTGAAGGATCCATTTCCTTCTCGAGATAGAAAAATGGTTTCTCATAGCACATCTTCCTCTTCCACATCACAATATATCATGACAATGTCTTCACAAGAAGTCATGGTAGCTACGAGATTGAAATATTGCAGGTCTAAGTTTCTTGTTGACAATAGAAATGAGGTTAGTTCATCTGGTCAAAATTCGTATTCAATTCCTCCTCCTCCTTATGAACCATTACAGATCGAGAAACTGCATCGTGACATGATGATCTGACCGCCTCCCAAAGGTGTTCTTTGGAAATCAGCTTTCTACCTGCATGCTTGGGCTGCACAAAATTACAACATTGTTGAAGACTTGGCTATGTCTCCTTCCACAATGTCAATTCTAGAGGTGTTGCAAACATGCCCGACACAACGAAATCTTTTTATTGCCAGCCATAGGATCCATTGATCCGCAGGATTCTAACCTAATTATCCTTGATCTTGAGAGTCATATTCTGAGACTTCCTCATCAACTAGCTTTCTAGATTCTAGCTTTTGTTAAAACTAGATGAGTATTTCACACAGTTGTTGATGAAGGAGCTTCTACATGTATTCTGTCGATTTCTTGTTGCAAATATTTAGGTTCTCCAACCATCAATCAGTTACCTACCACTCTAAAAGCCTTTGATGGAAGAGGTTTTCGTCCATATGGGGTCCTGAATGATTTTCCCATAGAGTTAGAGGGAAAAATGGTTGGCATCAAAGTTGAACTTTTTGATGCTTAACTCAATTACGAACTTTTGCTTGGTCAAAGTTGGACCTATGTTATGTCACCAGTGGTCTCATCGCTATTTAAAATTATACAATTTCCTCACAAAGGGAAAATTGTCAAAGCAGACCAATTGTCTTAGTACACTTTTGACCCTAACTCTACAAGTAGCATACCTTTTGTCGAAAAAAAATACTCTTTATGAGGATATTGGTGTTGGTTTACTCAAAGTCTCATCACTGATGGGGGAACCTTTGCAATTCCTCCACCGAATTTTCCTTATAATATCGACAAGGTTAACATGATTACATCATGCACTATGGAATCTTCTGATCCGTTTTTAGTGCCTTTAGAGTCTCAATTAGCCTCCCATGGCGATGAGATGCCTTTGAGCCCTTTTGAATTGGATTATCAGGTAGTACAATATTTTTCCAACCCTTCATATTTTGATATTGATCAAGTGGATACAATCAATGAAGATTATTCTCCTTTATGATGGTTATAACCAGTTTCACTCTTTGATCCTTTCGATTATAAGTTTCCAACTAAATTATCACGGAGGTCGTGAATTCAAATGAAATTCCATGGAATGATTACCATCATCGTTCATCTTTTCTACTTGACCCTAATAAAATCAAGAATGATTTTTCAACTATGTTTTCACCTGAGATAGTTGATAGTCCAGAATCACCCATTTCAATATTTAAAACTAAGTCCGCAAGGAATTTGGAGAATATATCTACAACGATTACCATTGACATCTCAATTAAAACAATAATTGTTGAAAATATTCACATATGTGCCTCATGCTCAATCGAATAAATTCGAACATATAAGGCCCTATTTCAAGAATTACACGACATTTTTTCCTAGTCCTAGGAGGAAATGCTAGGAATTGACCCAAGCATTATAGTACATGAAATTAAGACTTACCCATATGCCAAACCTATCAGACAATGATTATGTTTGGTGCATTCACGAAAATTTGCTGCAATTAAAGATGAGGTCGAGAAATTGATCAAAGTAGGTTTCATCTACCTGGTTCCCTTAATTGATTGGGTGTCCAACATCGTACCTCTTAATAAGAAATAGGGAACCATTAGAGTATGAGTTGATTATAGGGATATCAATAAATCTTGTCCAAAAGGCAATTATCCTACTCTCTATATCGATCAAATCATTGATCAATGTGACAAAAATGAAATGTTTTCATTTATGGATGGATTTTCTGACTACAAACAAATCAACATACTCCCAGCTGATCAACACAAAACCACATTCAACTTCCCATGGGGGTATTTTTCCTGTCGAAAGCTCCCATTTGGTTTGAAGAACATTGGTCCAAATTTTCAATGGGAAATGTCATGCATTTCACGAGATCAAGCATATTGTGCAACCTTATTTGGATGACTCATCAACTCATTCACTAAGATGGGAAGACCATCCAATGCATTTGAGAACAATATTTATCATATGTTGTCATTCCAATATTTTCTTGAATCCGCATAAGAGTGTTTTCTGTGTGCAATCTAGTTGATTGCTAGGATTTGTCATTTCAAAGGAAGGCATTCATGTCGATCTATTGAAGGTTGAGGCTATTTTTGAATCTACCTCCTTCTTCCAATCTTCAACAACTCCAAATTTTGCAAGGGAAAGTAAACTTTCTATGTCAATTTATCTAGAACTACGTCGAGTTGACTAAAGGTTTTACTCGACTTTTATAAAATGGCATCCCATTTATTTGGGATGAAGTGGCTCAAAAGGCCTTTGATGCACTGAAATATGCATTGACCCATACACCGTTGTTTCATCCTCCCGATTATCACTGAGATTATTTTTATACTTAATCACATTCGATGCACCATTAGCATGGTTCTAGTTCAGGAAGATGAATCGAACGAAGAGAATATGATATATTACTTAAGTCATAATTTGAACAAAACTGAAGCAAAATATGCACATGTGGAGAAATTGGTCTTGGCATCTGTTCAAGTTGTCTAATGTTTCCATCACTACAATTTATTGTCAAAAACCACTGTGATTTCTGATTTCAACCCTATGGTTTACATTCTTACCATACAATTGTTGGGGGGAAAGTATTCCAAATGGATAGTCATCCTACAAGAATTTGATTTGGAATTTATTAAATCCAAATCTATGAAATCATTTGCATTTACTAAACTGAAAATGTGGCAGAGGATTCTTTTCAAGAAGAATATATTTTTCTAATCAATACTTTATATCCCTGGTATGGAGATGTCATCATTTATCTTCAGACCCAAACATTTCGGCCATAATTGAGTCAAACTTATCATTGTTGTATCTCATATCAATCTCAACAATACAATATTGTTGGCGATATAATTTATCATCTTGGTGCCGATTCTATTTCCCTACAATGTTTAACTCAAGAGGAAGCCAAAAAGGAATTAAATGATTTCCATTCTGGAGTCTGTGGTGATCATATGTCATGGTTTTCCATTGCTCAAAATACCTTGCACGTAGGGTATTTCTGGGCTTCTATGTTTAAAGATTGTATAAATGTGGTCCATAAATGCCATAATTGTCAAATCTAACATAAAAAGATGTGTGCACATCCAACTCCTCTTCACCCAATAATTTTTGTGTGTCCTTTTTCTAAATGGGCATTGATTTTCTTACATGTAACCCTCACTCGATCGGGGGGCATGGGTACATTATCCTTGCGGTATATTATTTACAAAATGGGCCAAGGCGATGCCTACATATAAGGATGATGGTGAAACAACATCCATTTTCGTGTTAAATCATATAATTGCTCGGTTTGGAGTTCCAAAATCCATCTTCATGGACCATGGTATCCATTTTTGAAATATGTAATGACCGATCTTACCATGAAGCTAGGCCTGTGTCATGACAGTTCTACTCCTTATTACCTATAGGAAAATGGCCAAGTGGAAGTTGTTAACAAGGTTTTAACCCACATGATTAAACGGATTATCGGGACTCATAAACGAGATTGGCATCTAATGCTTTATCCATCCTTGTGGGCATACCGTACCAAAACAAAAACTTCAACTGGTTTTACTCCTTTCCATCTTGTCTACGACATGGTAGAAGTTCTACCGATTGAATGGGAGATAACGTCTTTGAAACCAGAAATTGAATTATTACCAACCACTTCTGTTGAGGAAGAACGTTTCTTATACTTAGCACATCTTGATGAGACTTACCATGATGTTGCATTATATAGTGAGGCCCAAAAGAAACGAGTTTAAGCACAATATGATCAGAATGTAAAACCTCGTTTGTAATGCAGAAGGTGATTTAGTCTTGGTCTATGATCAAGAGCACGATAATTTATGTGTTGGTAAGTTCGAGCCTATGTGGCATGTCCCTTATATTGTAAAACGTGCACTGACAAAAGGGGCCTATGAACTAGTTGATTATGACGAAATTCCTTTGGGAAAGCCTAGAAATGGTCTTTACCTAAAGAGATATTATGCTTAGATTGTTCGATGAAACATTTGTGTATTATTGTACCATAGTTTATGTGTGACATTTTTTAGCAGATTTTTGCGATTTTCCACTACTTCCCCTACTCATCTTGTGTTACACTTGATTTTTAGATTTTGAAGTTCCTTCAGACTTACATTGGCTTCGCTGATGGTGCTAGTCAATTATGAAACCAGCTCACAAAAAGATAAAAAAGAAATATCAACACCTCAGAAATCAACTTCTTCGAGGGGGAAACCTCCTTTACATTACACAAATGAACAATTCTTGGATCATACAAATGATAAGCCTCATTTCTATATATAGGATTATAAGGGGTCATAATATAATCAGAGCTAACACAAGAATAATAATGTAAATACACAACAATAACAATAGTGGGCTTCTATGGGGCACAATTATAACAATATGGGTATTACATGGGCACAACAATATAATAAGGGGGTTTCACTAATAAAAATAAGGGGTTACACTAGTATTTTAGGGACCTAACATTCCCCTCTCCTTCAAAAAGTGTAGTCCTCGACGCTTGAGTAGTTATGGATGTTTTTTTATAAAATTGTCATCCTTCCATGTGGAATCTTCAGTGGGTAAGTTCTTCCACTTGATGAGATACTCTGAAATTGATCGATTTCATCGCTGTCGATTTCTCGGTTCTCTAACTGCTTCAAGTTCCAATAGGATTTTTCCTTCCTTGTCAAGTTTTGTGAATATTGTTTGAACTGGGATCTTTTGCAACATTTGAATGAGTTCCCACCCTACTTCGTCATTATTCCATTCATCCCTTGCTTCGTTTATCGAATTTGGTTGGATAATTATACCAATCTCTAACATTTATGCAACCATACATTCAATTTCACTCCTTTGGGAATATGGATATCTGTAAGGCCTAATGTTTGGAGGAACACTTCCTGAAATCAAATGAATAGCATGATCATGATCACGAATAGGTGGGAGGCCTTTGGGAGTCTCAAATACCTTGGAATGATTGTCCACAAATTTTTGGAAATCTAGAGAAATAAATGATTTCAATGTGGGAAACTCTATCGAACATAATTGTGCAATTACGCCTCGTTGTTCTTTCTTTAGAAGATTTTTCATTCTGTTAAAGTTGATTATCTTCCTTGTTTCCCTTTGATACCCCTTAATTCAAATTCCTTTCCTTTTGAAGAAAATTTCATGAAAAGTTCTTGAAAATTAAAAGCTATTGTACCCAAGGATTGTAGCCATTGGACTCCTAGTACAACATCAGCACCACCCATTGGAATGGAAAGCATTGGGCTATTCAATACATATTCTCCCATGGATAGCTTGATATTATGGCACTTTCCAGAGCAATTTATGGTTCCTCCACTTGTAACCATCACTTGACACTCTGGTGTTGGGTATAGGAAGAAATTAAATTCCTTGACTATCTTACAATGAATAAAATTATGGGTACTACCTAAATAAATCAACACTATTACCTTTTTCTTCTTGATATATCCTTCTATCTTGAGAATTTGAGGAGTGGTAATTCCTACCAAAGCACTACAAGATATGGTCAGATTCATTTCTTCTTTCTCTGGGGTTGGTTCCTGGTGAGTATCATTTTCTTTTGATGTTTCTTGATCCTTTTCCTCCTGATATTTCACTGCTTGAACCTTCCTCTTCTTGATATGTCCTTCTATCTTAAGAGTTTGAGGAGTGGTAATTCTTGCCAATGTAGTACAATATAGGGTCGGATTAATTTCTTCTTTCTCTAGGGTTGGTTCCTGGTGTATATCCTCTCATTTTAATTTTTCTTGATCCTTTTCTTCCTCTTCTTCACAATCTATGTAAAATAATTTCTTCTCAGCACACTTAGGACATTTAATGTATTTTCTATCACAATTGTAACAAAGCCATTTTTCTCTTTTTTCTTCCAATTTTTGGGGTGTCAACCTTGTAGGTTGTGGAAGGCTAGGAGAAACAACACTTCCATCTTTATAGTTGTGAGTGGTAGGCTTCCTTGTTTCCATAATTTTTCTTTCCACTTTCCTTGTCAACCTGTATGCATTCTCCAATGAACCAAGTTCCCAAAAGAAACCCTCATGTTGGATGTTATATTTTAAAGTCCCTATGAAGACATCAATCCTCTGCTTATATAGAATATCATTTACCCTTATATTCAATTTTTGGAATTCGTCAATATGCTGTGCCATTGAACCCATTTTCTTGAGATTTATCAATTGGCTAAAGAAAGTGTTGCTCTTTGTCTCCTCATAATGTGCTATCATTTCCTCCGTGAAAATTGACCAGGTTACAAGTGCTTTACGAGAACAAAGCCCTCTATACCATACAAATTGATTCGTTTCTAAATATAAAGATGCAATATGTATCTTTTGTAATAGTTGCACATCATGTAGATCAAAATATTGCTCCATCTATAGTATCCATGCTACCGGATCCTTGCCATCAAACTTCCTCATATCTCTTTCTCTTGCTTTTAGGAGCTCGATCTTGAAACGAATGTAAATATGTAGTTTCAAATCTCCAAATTCTGAAATTACGACCTGCGATAGCCCTCTACGTCCTCTTTTCAATGCCACCAGTCTGATCGGAATTGGATTCTCCAAGAAAGAGTTATGCCCAATCTCCCAAGATGACCTGATTATATACTTTTGTAGTACAACAAACTTGTATGATGTGCCACGTGTCACTGCTTCAAACTTCAGACCTAAAACTGATACACAGAAAACTACAGTCCACCCTCTTTTTGTAACTTCTTACGAAATTTCAATTTGATGCTCAAAGAGAAAGTTATGAAGATTTTCCCAAGGTCACTTGTTTGGCATGTAATTCAGGAGCCTGCAAAAACCCTAACTTCCTGGGATCATATCTTTGAAAATATAGAGAGACAAGATCTGAAATTTGGGCCCGAACTTCAAAAATATTTTGGAGTTTGAACCTTCGTAGAACAAAATTTATAGTGAAAATACCACTATGACCTATTTGAGATGGACTTCTAGAGCTTGCAAAAACCCTAACTTCATCAGATCATATCTCTGAAAATATAACGAGAAAAGATCTAAAATTCAAACTCGAGGTTCAGAATGATCATATCTCAAATGGGTTTTTTTAAGCTTTTGAAACTTCGTAGCAAAAAAGTTATAGCGAAAATTCCACGATGACCTGTTTGGAGTAGTGAAACCCTAGAATCCAAAGCTCTGATACCAAATGTTATGAAACCAGCTTCACAAAAAGATATAAAAGAAAGAATCAATGCCTTAGAAATTAGCCTCTTCGAGGGGAACTCCTTTACATTACACAAATGAAAAATTCTTGGATGATACAAATGACAAGACCTCCTTTCTATATATAGGAGTCTAAGGGGTCATAATATAATCAAAGCTGGCATAAGAATAATAATGTAAAGGCACAACAATAACAATAGTGGGCTTCTATGGGGCACAATAATAACAATATGGGTACTACATGGGCACAACAATATAGTAAGGGGGTTGCACTAACAAAAATAAGGGGTTACACTAGTAGTATAGGGACCTAACATAGTCGTAGTACTTGTCTTCCGTACCTTGGGTCATTTATTCAACAACACGTGAGTTAGTTTCTATTCATGGGATATGCCTCAGTTGAACAACAAACAATATTGCAGAGTATAACACAGTGATTGGGCTATTATCTGATGTCATTGCATTTGGAATTCGTTAGTTGATCTTTAGGTTAGATTCGCAACTCGTGGTATTACATTTAAATGATTTTATTAAGTTAGAAGTGCTTCCATATTAAGGATGTTTTTGCGAGTTCGCCTCTTCGAAAGGGAATTTGATTATATTGAGTATCAACATATTCCGAGAAATTTAAACACATTAACATATGCATTAGCTAATTATGTGTTAAATTGGCACATGTAAAACATTTGTAAATAAATCAATGCAATATTCATTCATATATGGTACAATATAGATAGAAATAGAATTAGTAGTTTTCATTAGATAAGATTCTATAAATAGTGTGCCTTTTACAAAAAATTTCATCAAAAAGACATGAGGCCCCATGGCCTTTATTTTCCAAACATGCTGATACATCATCAAAAATAAAAAATCTAACCCTCAAACTAGTGACTACGCATGATGATGATTATGGTAGCATACAATAACATGAGCTACTCGCCGTAGAAAATGGCTAATAGGTCGAGGAACCCCTGCAGTATGCCTCTGGTAGCGGAGAGGCAAATCATCTATCATGACATTCGAGATGTCCAAAGTCAACATCTCAAGGTTGTGCTCTATCTCTATCAATGTCTCTGCCGCATCCGGGTTATGTACTATGGGAGAAACTGGCTTCTCACCATGCCGATCATATCTACGTAATTTAGTTGGTCTCACTGGGGCAACATCTCCATGTTCATTTCAAATAATTAGTTTTGGATTCCAAAAATAACAAAAAAATGAAAAAATCTTGTGTTTGACCACCATGATTTCAGAAGATGTCACATCAAACATTATTATTCATGGAAAAGGGGCTACCTACATGATCATGATGAATAATACTTTGAAAGAGTTTATGTTGTAACACTAGTTAAGATTTTAAGGAGTCAAGCTTAACCACTAGTAGGATATCAGGATATGTTATAACGAAACCACTAGGAGGAAAAAGGGGTTTATTCTATTCGAGTGCATTTTGTTGCATAGATAAACATAGTAGCTGAAAATGGATAGGAAGAGATAAAAAAATAGAGGGTTTTTGCTTAGTATCATCCCACATACCAAAAGTAATAACATCCATTTCCATTTCGAGAAAGAGGGAGAAAAGCAGCCTCACCTTCAAGTTGGGTTTTCTCTCGAAAGGGTTTCCTAGGTCATATCTTGTGTTATTATGATTGTGAGTAATTTATTTTTTGTATGTCCTCTGTTTTCTTCATTTTCTATATTACATTTATATAAAAAATAAATTAATAAGTATATAACTCTAAGGAAAATAACTCTCATAATATAGATTTCATATTTTTAGTATAAACTTATCATATTTTTTGCAATGAGGTATTTAGTGGAATATCCATGGAAATTTTTGGATCATATAATTATCAAATCTATTTTCTTTGGGTATATTGTGGGGAGTTGCAAGGAATCCAAGTATGTTAAACCAAAAATCATAAAACCACATCCATGGCTAACAAATTTGTCAATAACCTTCAAGATCCTACAAATGAGAGGTTTAAATGGTTGGAAGCATAGGTCATAGATATAAATCGTAATGTGAACCTCCTCATGGTGTCCTTGACAAATAAGCTCAATACATTCAAAGAAGATAGGGTTTCTAACATGGAGGTCAGATTAGAAGGGAAATCAGTAGATTAAGAAGAACCAAAGAGGAAATTTAAGAAATAACCTAAAAAGGATCAACCTAGTTTGAGTGTTGTGAATAATTCATAATCCTTATTCAATATGGAAGAAAAGGTCAACATAAAGCCATATCAAGGTCATATTGATGCTCTAAATTTAAATTACTGGATGCAAAAGGTAGAATTCTATTTTAATGTTCATCATATAGAGGAAGAACATATGATTTCATTTGCTTAGATGAAATTAGAGGGTTGTACCCTGACTTGGGGGAAAGTACATGGACACCCTAAGGTTAGAGGGAGATCCACCAGCGAATAAGTGGGAGTATTTCGAAACTTTCATAAAACCACAATTCTACCCTATGGATTATGTAGAGTAATAATGGATCCGGTGGCATCACTTAAAGTAGAAGTAGGGGTATAATGTATAGGAGTACACCACAAAATTTAGAAACATGACCACAATGTTGGGTATCTCCCCAAAGAACCCAGATGTGCACGTCAAGTATCTAAGGGGTCTAAAAAACCATATATGGAAGCAATTGATGTTGTTCAAACCCATATTGGTGGACAAACCTTGTGTACAATCATAATATCTAGAGAAAATAGGAAAGAAAAAAGGGAAAATAAGTGGGTCAAAGTAGAAGGAGCACTAAGAAGCTTTTAAGGAGGGGAAGAAGAAGTGAAAGGGAAAAGAGAAGAAAAGATAACAACCCTAGAATACTAGTGCAATGAGCCTAACAACCACTGCAACCACTCTAACATTGATAGTCATATAGAGGAGAAGTTTTGGGAGCTGCATCCAGAGTTCAAAACAAATAAGAAAAAGAAAGATGCTAAGAAGAAAAATATCATGGCCACTAATTCAAGAAATTAGGTGGAAAGCAATTTAGATGTGGATGAGAATATTATATACACATCAATGTAGAAGGGGGTGAATTTTAGTTGCCTTCAACAACAAGAAGAGAAGGAAATGACCAAACATTTTTGTATAAAGATACAAGTCAAGAAGACAAAAATTGATGCTCTTTTCCACTCAAGATTACTGGTGAATCTCATTGCAATAGAGTTGGTAAAAAAATTGGGATTCTAATTTTGTGATCATCCAAGCTCATATCCATTGGGATGGGTAACTAAGGATGCAAAAATAAAGGTAACCAAATAATGCAAAATTAGATTTGTTACTAGTGTTAAATTTATTGATGAAGTAGAACTAGATGTAGTTGCCCTTGATGTATGCGGAGTGGTTTTTGGAAGTCCCTATATGTACGTGTGGGATGACATATCCATGCAAAGAACCAAAAAATATCGCCTCATGAAGGATGGTAAATCATTCATCATCAATGCACACTATGGAAATCCCATAATTTACTCATAAGTGTCAACCAAGCCAATACACTGATTAGTTCTATCAAGAAGTATGATTTAATGCTTTTAAGGGAAAATCAATGTGTAAAAGAGTCAATGAGATTAAATTCATCCCTAGAGGGGTGTACTACGGAACAAAAATAATATTTGAAAGAGTTATAGGGGTGGGTTTTGGGAGCCTAAAGGGTTATTTCCCAAGAGCGAAGTGGAGCACGGAATGTAGTTGTTGCCAGACTCATCGTTGTCAAACATTGGATTGTTAAATTAGTATGTTAAGAAGCAAGTGAGGTGAAGACACAACTTTAACAATTACTGGAATAGGGTGTCATTTTATTGAGTGCCTCACCATGTGTGTCACCCATCATCATTGTGATGTGGTTTTATTACAGTTGTTAAACAAAATTATGCTCAAGAAAATGTAACCCTTGTTTGAATAGATAATCAATTGGATCACTTACAACAATCTAAATACTTCACCAAGCTAGACTTAAAGTCAAGATATCACCGAGTTTGGATGAGAGAAAATTAGACTTAGAAGACGGCCTTCAAAACTAGACAAATTTTGTATAAATAATTAGTCATATTATTTGGCCTATGTAATATACCAACTAAATTTATAAAATTAATGAATAATATATTATGTCATTTGATTAATAATATGTTAAAATATAACATGTCATATAAATCATACATAACAAGTTTAGAGATTAACAATAAATAATCAAATATAAAAAAACGATAAATAATACTATGAAAAATAGATTACAAATTATACTGGATATAAAAAATTATAACCTTATAAATATAAATTTATTAATCATATATGTTAAAATTTAATGATTTTTTTTACATGTTTTTATGGGATGGAATGAGGGGCACCAAACGACCACATGTACATGAAAATTTAGATTAGCAAATAACTTTCACCATAGTCTTCGGTACGTGATCTCACTTTGGTCCTTGTCAATCCAAATCCAGACGGATGGTAAAAGAGAAGTTAAATGATTCTTCCTACATGTAACTTTTCACTGTTTTTTTTTACTTTATGGTTTACTAGTTGCAACTCACTACCTCATTTTGGTCTTTGTTATCCAAATCCGGACGGATGGTAAAAGAAAATTTAAATGATTCTTCTTACATTTAACTTCGATTGTTGTATACTATTTTTTCCATATTTTCTCCATGGTTTTTTTTACCTTATAACTCACTACCATGAGGCATATTTTCTCAATGTATTTTAATTTTGTTTTATTTTTTGATTAATACAGTTAGAGTGTTTTTTTCTCGAGAAAAAATTAATTTAATTCATTTGAAGTAAATAATTTACATTATAATTTTAAAATATATATACTATTTATTATTATTTCACTTTGGTTTTGGTTGATCCAAATCCACATGGATGGTAAAAGAAAAATGATTCTTTTCATATTTAACTTTGATTTTGGATAGTAAAAGAGAAGTTAAGTTATTCTTTTCAATTTTTTATTTTTTTATTTTAACTGAAACGAGTATATTTTACTATATGGGGTTTGGTTGGGCTGGAGCCTAAACAACCAATGTTATACAGCATTTCCATACATCTTAATTTAGCTTGATCTACTATTTAACTTGAATTAAGGAATGCATGATCAGATAGGGCTATTGTTGCTAATAATGAGATCTCCCGATGCTAGGAGGCATCCTTTGTTTGCCATTACACTGGCTTCGCTATTCGAGCTTCTGAGAATGTGGAAAATTTTGAAGGAAGTGAAGTCCTACAGAATGATCTTTAACCTTTTCAAAGACTTGTTGAGGATGGCATTGTTGAACTGGTCCTTTGATTTGATCTTCTTGATGAGAATTTCTGAATCTCCGAAAGCTTGACATTCTTTAATGCGTCTATCAAGGACAATTTGGCAGGCTTTTGTGAGTCCAAGAAGTTATGCCTGGTTGTTTGTACGAGGGCCAAGGCCCCAACATAAGCAGTCTTTTCTAGAGTTGTCCGGGGAGTAGATGACTCCACCAGCCCTTGCAGCCCCAAGCCCCCAACATAAGCAGTCTTTTCTAGAGTTGTCCCGGGAGTAGATGACTCCACCAGCCCCGTAGAGCCAGGGTTACCCTTGGAGGCCCCGTCAAAGAAGACAGAAGTTTTATCTTGGGACCTCCACCAAACTTGAAAGGTATCATCTGGTTCTCTAATTCTCAAGGTGGATTGGGAAGGGGGAGGATCTGGGCATTGCCTTTAGGGTAAGAGTGATATTTTTTTCCATATTTCCTCAATTGTTTTCTTTACTTTATAGCTTACCACCATGACGCGTATTTTCTGAATGCATTTTAATTTTGTTTTATTTTTTGATTAATACAATTACAAGTGTTTTTTTCTCAAGAAAAAATAAATTTAATTTCCTGAAATAATAATTTACATTATAAATAAAAATATATACTATTTATATATTAATCCAAATTTATTTCAATATTAAAGTCTTTCATATATTTAAATTTATTGAACAAAGTAGTAGTTTATAACATATCATTTTTATCTACCAATCCATTTAATGTTGACTACTATTACTTTAGAAACACTTATAATGTTAACTTTGAAAAATTTCTGCTTCACATGTTTTATGTATAATTTATGGATATGGTTTCAATATTCATGCATGATAATCTAGGTGTTTGTGTAGTGATTTTTTATTCTTAAGCTTTGTAGGAATCATCATTCTGGAAAATAGATCATACTCTCGTAAATAACATCTTTACCATTAGTTACTTCCCACCATAATTTAAGGAAATCTTTGTATAAAAATGGATAGGAATAAGATGTAAATAAATATACTTACCAGGAGTTACTTCCCACCATTATTTATGTTTTCCTTAGTACTTATGTAGGATCAAAATTGTAAATGTGTAGACTTACTAGTGGTTACCACCCACTAAACACCTAGATTAAATATTAATTTTTTTTATTTTTTTAGAATACATTATATTGAAGAAAGGAAGCAATGACAGCCTATTTATTATTTTTTTTTAATTGATATTTTTTTTTGTATATTTTATTTAAAATTTGATAGAGATTTTATAATGAAAGTTTGACTATGGTAGTCTATACAATCATTCCAAATTTTTTTTACCTTGCCATCTAAGTTTTATGTGATGACAATAAAAGTAAATCCCTTATGTGTGTTTAGCTTAGCCCTCGTTTACTCTTGGAATTTGGATTCCTTTTTATCCGTCAAATGGTTTTTTATTTTTTGTTTATGTTTGTTTGTTTTTTTTTTTTTTTGGATCTTTATGCTTCTTGTAAAAAAACATTATATTTAAAATTTTGCACTGTCAAGAGTTGATTTTTGAATAATCTTTTTTTAACTTCCCTTTTTCCAAACAAAAAAATCCTTAATAATTCTCATGGTATTAAAATTTTGTTCACATATTTTATTTTCATTAGAAAAATACTCTATATGGCCAAACAAATGAATTATCGAAATCATGAATTGATTTTAATTTTTTCTTTTTTATAATTAATAGTAATATATTTTCTATTTTTTATATCAAAATTTCTCAATAACCAAATTAACAATCAAATTAAAATTAAAATCAATTGTAAAATATTAAAAGTACTTTATTGTAAGTCTTGTTTAAAAAAATTATGCACAACCCCCTTATAGCATAGACCATGCAATGAATAGAGAAACTATTTTCTACTAGAGTTCAACACTTCACACAAAAAAGAGATCAACATGTTGTTCAAATATTTATTTAAGTTTACAAAATATGATGTTGAACTCCATGAAGTTTTCTTTGTCATTCGACATTTATATATGCAAATGCAAACTATGATAAAAGAATCACGCAAAATAGAATTAGTATGGTAATTTTAATTTCCTTATTTACATGATTCTAATCTCATAGATATAATCAATTAATTCAAATAAAATATGAGGAAATTTGGATTCTCTTTTTCTTAGGAAAAGTTTGAATTTTAGTGGATCGCTTAGGCAAAAGAGATATGGATTGTGACATAATTAATTTATGTTGTAGAGACCTGTTATCACTCTAGGAAACTCTCCTAGGTTGTAGTTCAAAGATGCCTGGTAACATATAAATCATCAATATTGTTCTCTGAACTATTGGAATGGATGATGGTTTGGATCAAGTCAGATGATTGTTTCAACTCTGTTTTCACTTAAGACATGCATGAACACCCTCAGCTTTACAAGGATTTAGACCACCAATGCTCAATAGTTTATAGATTCAATGGATAGATGGAGAATATTGACTGTACCAGTAGATGCATACATAAACATGTATGAATGGCTAGCTACAGGAAGTAAATGAAGCTTTCAAATCTAATTTATCAACGCAGAGATAATATGACAATTATCTGGCATTAGACACAAAATAAACATGAATAACCTATTCAAGTGCAAGCTTAGAACAGAAGAGAAAATGAGAATTGAACATGTAACAACAAAAGAAGCTTATATTGTTGGAATGAAGATGAGATGCTAGAGGAGCAAAGTCTCCACAGTCTCCAAAATTTGAGCCCTTCATACTTCTAACTTTCAACCTACAATGCTCCCGAACTCTCAAAAGCTCAAGGTGTCTTAATCTATCCCCTCTGTCTTTTTAACTGTTTGATGCCATGAATAGACATACATAAGCTAGGAGGCTTCTTTTTCTAAAATCAGTAACCAGATTCTGGTAATTTTGCCTTGCTGTCAGGTGGCTCGCTCGTGCCAGTGATGCTCCATGATAATTTCTGTTGGTTTGGCTGTGTTGCACTGTCGTTTTTCCCTTACGACCATATATTATGTTATTTCAGTTCACAGTTGACTGTTAAAAATACGAACAGAGCCAAACAGAGCTATTGGGTCTGTTCCCAATCACTGTCGCCTGTCGCAAATGGCATATCCCTTTGTTTTTTAGAAATACATCAAAACATTGGAAATACATTAAAAATGGCCCATGACGGACTTCAAATATTATATATTTCCCTTCACGAACCCTTTCGGGTCTGGGTCTTATCGCATATCACAAGTCGCTTCAGTCCTGCTCCATGGTTCCCCTTTGAATTTTTAGAAATACGCTAAAACTGCGAAAATGCATTAAAACTAGCTTTTCTGCGGATCTCAAATCTTATGAAATAATGCTTATATAGCCATCGAGTCTGGCTAATCGCATCGCATACATGTATAAAGGCCTCGCTCCATAATGTTTCCCCGATTGCGATCCGCCGATGCGATTGATCGCAATCGCATATCGCTCATGCCCCGGGCCGATGGTGAGCGCTCTATTGTGTTGGTCGATTGTGATCCTGCGATGCAACATGGGCCATCAATCTACGCACTTGATTGACAGTCCACGTTGACTCTGCCAATCGCCATCACAAGTCTCATATGGTCTGCCCTCAATCTGCCGATTGCCACCGCCGATTGCGATCCGACGATCAGATCTGGACCGTTGATCAGCCAGATCTGACGACTACTGTGCATTCACTTGTTTATGCCTCTGATACTCTATTTTTCACTGTTTTTATGTGTTTTTGGCTTCCCGATAGTGTTTCTCTGCCATTCTAAGGGCTCTTCTCCTGTGATTTTTTTGATCTTTGGCACGATTTTATGAGATTTTGAAGACTTAGAGAGCATATTCAGATCCATTTTGGACCACATGCCAATAGGGATAACACTAGCTTCTTCTGGGGATGAAAGCCTCCCTGTGAGGTTTCAAGAACTACAGACCAATGCCTTTCCTGTAAAACCAAAATCAAATCTATCTCTTAGTGTTCCATTGGGCATGGAGTTTATTTGGCATAGAAAATAAAAACTGAAAAACATATTTACAATATCAAGGCTTTAAAGCCTTAAATGAAATAAAGTTTCAAGAACCGCCCATTGACTGGGCCACCAAAAACATCTTCTCCTTCTAGACTGTGCAGAATAAAGGTATTGTTCTGCTGAATTCGAGTGATGAAAAACTGACCTGTCCATAAGGAGTCAAACTTACCATGACTACCTTTCTTTTCCCTCAATGCATCCCATTTGAGAACCCAGTCACCAACCTGAAAACAATCCATCTTTGCTTTCCTATCAAAGTTTTCTTTGATCCTCTTCTGATGAATTCTTGACTTCTCAACCAGCTGCTCTCTGATCTGCTGTAATTCAACCAGGTTATTCATTCTCCTTACCATGTCATTCGTTTCATCCTATTCTTCTTGAAAGAATTTGGCCACGGGGAGAATCATCAGGATAGGAAAAACAACATCAGCGCCATAAACCAGCTTAAATGGAGAATTTCCTATGGACTTCTTGTTGGTAACTTTGTTAGCCCACAGTGCAAACTTCAACTTAGAATCCCAGCTCTTTTTTTTGTCCTCCAATAGTTTTTTGATTATCCTTACAAGATTCTTGTTAGATGATTCTGCCAGGCCATTTCCTTGAGGATAATATGAGGTAGAATGTACCAATTGAATGCCCATGGATTCAGTCATGTCCACCAATTCTTTTGCCTTGAAAGTTGCTGCATTATCAGTGACTAGTTTGGTCAGGCAACCAAATCTAGTGAAAATATTCTCATTCAAGAACTTTATGACAACTTGATGAGAGCATTCTTGGTGGGTATAGTCTCAATCCATTTGGTGAAATAATCAATGGCTACCAAGATCCATTTGTGTTGGCCAATGGAATGTGGGTTGATCTCACCTATAAAGTCCAAGCCCCACTGTTGGAAGGGATCATTGGTGTGTACTGGCTTCAAGGGCAGAGATTTTAGTTGTTGTCTTCCAACAAACTTTTGACATTTGTCACAAGACCTCACAAAAGAACACACATCAGAGAACAGAGTAGGCCAATAATACCCAGCTCTCAGGATCTTGTGGGCTGTGGTTTTCCAATAATGATGCCCTCCACAGATGCTAGAATGGAATTGGTGTATGACTTCCACAGATTGTCCTTTATCTAGACATATCAAGAGGATTACTGATGGGTCTCTCTAATAAAGCATGTTTTTATTAATGCAAAATTTGGCTGATCTGAGCTTAATGGCCCGGGCTTGACTCGAGCTAAGCCCTGGAGGGACTTCTAGCTTCTGCAAAAAATGAACTATGCTGGAATACCATTCACTAGTGGCTAGATTTTCAGCCAAAGACTGATTCTGCTCTCGCTCTACCGTTGTTTCCTCTGTCTGCTCATCACCTAAATTTGAACCCATGCAATTGATGTCTAACAAATTGCAATTTTCCTCTGCCATAAGTTTAGCCAAGCCCTAGCCTTTGACAAGCTTGGTGGGCTTCACCTCTATGTTGAACTCTATAAATTTTGCAATCCATTTAGCTCTCTTTCCATCAATATCTGGCTGAGTTAGGACATCTTTTACTGAGGCTGAAGGTACATATGCAACCACTTTGGAATGAAGAATATAAATTTTGAATTCCTTCAAAGATTTTATGAGAGCATAAGATTGTTTTTCAATAAGGCCATACCTTAGTTCAACATCCCTCAGAGTTTTGCTGAAAAAGGCCATAGGGTGCTCTACACCTTCATCATTTTTCTGCAATAGAACTACTGCAAGTGTTGCTATCATAAGAGGTAAAAGAGAAGATATAAACCTTCTTGGTGTAATATGGGCTGATTAGAGTGGGAGCTTCCATGATAGCTTGTTTGATGGCTTCAAAAGAGTTTCTTGCAGCATCTGTCCATTTTATTTCCGATCCTTTCTTCAGCATGGAGGTGATGTGCTTCACTAGCTCTAAAAATTTTGGAATGAACTTCCTTACAAAGTTAATATTACCTAGGAAAGATTGAATGTCCCTTTTTGATCTTGGGGTGGACAATGTTTGAATTGTTTGAACTCTTGTCGGATCGATCTTCACACCTTCAACAGAAACAATATGTCCCAACAGTTTGCCTTCTTCTAGAGAAAACTGTGACTTCTTTGGGTTTATAGAAATTCCAAAACATTTGCACTTTAGAAACACCTTCTTCAAATGTTGCAAATGGTCCTTGTGACTACTGGAAAAGACAATTATGTCATCGAGGTAAATAAGGACAAAATTGTCCTTCTCTCCCACAAAGGCTATGTCCATGGCCCTCTAAAAAGTAGCCCCAACATTCATCAATCCAAAAGGCATTTTGGAGTACATGAAAGTGCCCCAAGGAGTAGTGAAGGCGGTCTTTTCCTGATCTTCTGGATGTACAACAATATGAATGTAACTTGAAAATCCATTTAGGAAAGACATGAATCTAGTCCTTGAAACTTTTTGCAGCAAGTATTCCATCTTAGGCAGGGGGTAGTTGTCTTTTATAGAGCATTTGTTCAGATTCCTGAAGTCAACACAAAGCCTGATTTCTCCATTATTCTTTCTTACTACCACAAGGTTATCTATCCACTTTGAATACCTTAGGGGAACTATGATCTTGGCATCCAGTAGCTTCTTGATTTCTTTCTCAATCGAAGGCAATAAGAGAGGGCTGATAGGTCTTAATTTCTGCTTAAAAGGGATGGTGTTCTTCTCTAGCGGAACCTTATGCTGAATGATGTTGGTGTCATAGGTCTTAAGATCATTGTATTCCCAAGTAAAAATATCAGAAAATTGTTTCATCAGGGTGTAATACTCGGAACTCTGGGAAGAATACAAGTGACTGGACAGATTTATGTACTTTGGATGGGTTGGACTCCCTACATTATGTTTATGAACAACAGACTCTTTTTCTGTTTTGGCAGGCTTATAAGGTACATCATTATGATCAAACAACTTCTCTAGGGGCACCAATCCTTTGGGTATATGGTTACTAGGCAGCTGAACAATGTTGTCTTGACCAATCTCGTCCTTTAGCTTGGACTGGTTGCATTCTTCATTGGTTTCATTTTCTTGGTCAATGTGCATTTCATAAAATTCATCAATGACTTGTAAAAACCTATTAATTTCATCATCATCTTCAAAAACTTTCTAGTATTTGACATTGTCATGCAGAGATGGTCTATATTTCACCTAAACTTCATAAGTCAATTTAGGAGGCAAAGGAGGAATAAACATGCTAGCAGACACAACAAGGGAATCAGCGAGCCGTTTCTTCATTCTAGGGATGTAAGAAATGTTGAAACTATTAAAAGAACCCTTGAGCTTCCATACCTCATCTCTATATGCTTTTATACTTGGATGCTTTACTTGGAAAGTTTTGTTGACCCGCTGAATAATAAGGTTTGCATCTCCAAACACCTTCAGACCTTTGATGCCCATTTCTTTAGCAGCGTTTAAGCCCAATATCAAGGCTTCGTACTCTGCTATGTTATTTGTGACCTGAAAAGTCAATTTGAAAGATAAATGAATGCATTCCCGCGTGGGGGACACAAGGACTACACCTGCCCCTGCAGCGTCCTTAGAGCAAGCTCCATCAAAGAACATGTCCCAAATTTTTGGGCCTTCTTCCTCTGTGGTCTGGCAAACTAGTTTCTTAAGTTGTGTGGAGGCCAACTAGGATTCTTCACTCTAAAGAATACAAGCTCCAAAATTAGTGTCAACAGCATAGATGGGATGATTAGTGGGATTCCTTTCATCGCTGATGATATAAGCCAACTGAGCTTCTCTATATAATCTCCTGCTCTTGCCTCCAAAAATTGGAACAATAGCGTAGGATAGATCATTTTACAATGTTCCACCTAATCTCTTGATCCAACCTCTGGAAAGCAACATGCCAAACTTGAGGGGTACATCTGCTAGCACAATATCCATCATCATGCTCTTCATGGGTAGCTGAGACAAGGTGATGGATAAGTCTTTGATTAATCCGAAACATTTCACTTTTCTAGAGTCAAAAGAAAACAGGTCATGATAAGGCTTGGTAATGTCAAGACCCAACTCATCCATGACAGCCTTGGGATTAGATTATGGCTGGCTCCTATGTCCAGAAGGCAGTTGTAGAGGATTTTGTCATGAATAGTCAGAGAGACATAGAATGATGGGGAGTTGTCATCGTAATTTTCAATCATAAGGCTGAGAACAACAACTGGTTTGTCATCTTGCAGATTTACATAGTCGGTGGAGGCTTGGATGGCTTTAGGCTAAAGGGCCTTGAGGATGGATCTTTTGAAGGACTCATTCTTCACTAGTTCAATTAGAGGTATAGGTGTTCTTAGCTTCTGGATTTATGATTCAAAACTGAAAGGAGAAGGAGACTTTTCAGGGCCTCTTACCTCGTGAACTGGAGCTTTGAGGATGATGGGATCCACTGCCGGTCATTTCTACTTATTAGCTTGTTGTACTATAGGGACAACAGCTCTTTGAATAGGAGTTTCCTTAGCATTATTCATCTTTCACCTTATATCATATCTGTGTTGATCATCAGTTTGTAGAACAACTCCACCATCCCACTCTTGGCTGATCTGGTCATTGAAAAACGACTTTTCATAAGCAGATAAGGTAAAAAAGAAGGTACTGCCTTTGTCTTCCAAACAATGGATCTCCTCATCTTCTTCAAACTGCTCTTCTTCCATGACTGCATTCTCGAAAGGTCTTCACCCTTTGGTCTTCATTGGTATCTTTGCTTCTTTGCAGAATCTACAACTGCTCATTAGCTCTTCTATATGGATTTGGATTTCTAGGAGCAAAGGTATTAGGAACTCTTCCTTTCCCAAGGTGCTACTCCACCTTTAATTTGGAGATCTCATAGGCTAATGACTCTATCATCTTGGTCATTTTATCGATCTTGGGATCTGAAGATGATGAAGATTCACCCCTCTGTCTCCTTCTATCAACATTCCCCTTGAGCTTCTCTGCAGCCATGATGTTTGATTCTACTTCCAAGGCTGCATCCTGCATATCCGCCAAAGTAGCACATTGCCTCTCCCTCAACAATAGATAGAAGTTAGAATCAAAGGCACTAGCATAAGTGAGTTTAGCAGAGGTAGTGGTGGGTTTTACTTCAGATGGTATCTTGTTGTACATGCGATTAAACCTCTTATTAAAATCAGACAACAACTCACCATTTTCCCTCTTTAAGTTCCCAAACTCGGTGTGGCAGTAAAGTAGATCCTTCTTACCCCCCCAATGCTTTAGGAATGCATCGTCTAAAGCCTCAATATCTGCTATAGACCTTGGGGTCAGTTCTCTGAACCATTTTCTAGCCTCTCCATCTAGGTTTTGGACAAAGACTCTCATCCAGACATCATATTCACTAATGTCTAGGTTATCAGCATAGCTATAAATTGATTCAAGATTTTCTTCAGTTGTAACACCTTCAGTCCTAGTGAACTTAGGCCTATACTTCTGATATTCTCCAATAGGCATGGCATTCAAAGGAGTGGGCAGTACTAGAGGTCCATACCTAGTAGCTATGATTCTTTCCATTTTGGTAGGTGCTTGTGGACCTGCCATAGTAGTGGTGGCTATAGCGGTACTGGAAGTTTGAATGACAGAGGGTTGAGGAGTGATTGATAGAACTAAAGGAGTATGATGGATGGGAGGTGAGGTTTCCTTTGGGCTTACAACAAAAAGAGAACCTAAAGAATAAGGAGCTTTATGAATCTCTGAGATTTTTTCTTCACTGCTAGTATTAGATGTTATACTCTCAACATGTATTTGTTCTAATGCAGGACTTTCTTGAAGAGGTATAAAATATTGTTTAGAACTACCTGAAGCTGATGCTCCTTTCTGCAACGCCTTTCTTTCTTTGATGATTCTTTCAGGGTCAGGCACTGGGTCAACTTGTGGCTTCTAAGGATTTCTCCGAGTATGCCTCACAAATTGAGCCAGAACTATGAAGTGGAGTCACTAAGAGGTTCGTCCTTTAGTAGAGTTGCCAGATAGATGATTACAATTGAAAAAGTGCCTAGAATTTGTCTATCATCAAAGCTAGATCTGTGTTGTCTCCCAAGGAAGCTGAGCTTCAGTCTCCTCTCCCCAGCAAAGGTGCCAATTATGTTATCACTCCAGGAAACTCTCCTAGGTTGTAGCTCGGAGATGCCTCGTAACATATAAATCTTCAATATTGTTCTTTGAACTACTGGAATGGATGATGGTTTGGATCAAGTTAGATGACTATTTCAACTCTGTTTTCACTCAAGACATGCATGAACACCCTCAGCTTTACAAGGCTTTAGACCACTAATGCTCAATAGTTTATAGATTCAATGGATAGATGGAGAATATTGACTGTACTAGCAGATGCATACATAAACACATATGAATGGCTAACTACAAGAAGTAAATGAAGCTTGCAAATCTAATTTATCAACGCATAGATAAGATGATAGTTATATGGAATTAGACACAGAAGAAACATGAATAACCTATTCAAGTGCAAGCTTAGAACAGAAGAGAAAATGAGAATTGAACATGTAACAAAAAAAGAAGCTTATATTGCTGGAATGAAGATGAGACGCTAGAGGAGCAGAGTCTCCATAGTCTCCAAAAGTTGAACCCTTCATACTTCTAACTTTCAGCCATTTATAGGTTTTTTACAATGCTCCCGAGCTCTCAAAGGCTCAAGGTGTCTTAATCTATCCCCTCTGTCTTTTTAATTGTTTGATGCCATGAATAGACACGCATGAGCTCGGAGGCTTCTTTTTCTAACAACAATAACCAAATTCTAGTAATTTTGCCTTGTTGTCAGGTGGCTCGCTTGTGCCAATGATGCTCCATGATAATTTCTGTCGGTTTGGTTATGTTGCACTGTTATTTTTCCCCTTATGGCCATATATTATGTTATTTCAGTTCACCTGTTTACTGTTAAAAATATGAACAAAGCCAAATAGAGCTATCGGGTCTGTTCCCAATCACTGTCGCCTGTCGCAAATGGCTTGTCCCTTTGTTTTTTAGAAATACATCAAAACATTGGAAATACATTAAAAATGGCCCATGATGGACTTCAAATATTATATATTTCCCTTCATGAACCCTTTCGGGTTTGGATCTTATCGCATATCTCAAGTCACTTCGGTCCTGCTCCATGGTTCCCCTTTGTATTTTTAGAAATACGTTAAAACTGCGAAAATTCATTAAAACTAGCTTTTCTGCGGATCTCAAATCTTATGAAATAATGCTTATATAGCCAACGGGTCCAGCTAATCATATCACATACATGTATAAAGGCCCCGCTCATTAATGTTTCCTCGATTGCAATCCGCCGATGCAATTGATCGCAATCGCATATCGCTCATGCCCCGAGCCGATGGTGAGCGCTCTGTTGTGTTGGCCGCTTGTGATCCTGCGATGCAACGTGGGCCATCAATCTACGCGCTTGATCGATGGTCCAAATTGACTCTGCCAATTGCCATCGCAAGTCTCATATGGTTCACCCTTAATCCATCGATTGCCACCACCGATTGTGATTGCCAATTGCCGCCACCGATTGCCACTGCCGATTGTGATCCATCGATCAGATCTGGACCATTGATCGGCCAGATCTGACGGCTACTGTGCATTCACTTGTTTATGCCTCCAATACTCTGTTTTCACTATTTTTATGTGTTTTTGGCTTCCCGATAGTGTTTCTCTGCCATTCTAAGGGCTCTTCTCCTGCGATTGTTTTGATCTTTGGCACGATTTTACAAGATTTTGAAGACTTAGAGAGCATATTTGGATCCATTTTGGACCACATGCCAACAGGCCTAACAAGACCTACACGCAAATTCTCTATGAAGATTTTTGTGCTTACAAGCTTATCCCTTTGAGCCAATGTTTTAGGCAGTTGAATCTGAGCATTATATTATCCAATTATTTATTGGAACACAAAATAATCTAACTTTTATATCTATATTTGTACATAATTGAGTAGAGACAGAAGCAATTGTTTTATGATAAAAAAAATGGAAGAATATTTTCTTTATAGTGTTTGATCTAATTTGTGTTGTATATGATGAATCAATGTTAAGCTAATGTACATAGTACATATACTATCTACTTACTTCCATGTCTCACCTATGAGCTTGTAATCTTCCTTCAATGAAAGAACAACTCCATTTGCAAACCCAAGAATATCGAGTAAAAATAGTCTTCTTTGTTATGGGATCATATTTCCGAAGTTTGGTATAGGTTTTTGCTTCCAAAAAATATGAAACCATCTCTTATATCCAAACTTGGTGCTTGCATTAGTGAAATATACACTTCTATCCCCATCCTCTACAACTGTATCAACAAACCTACAAAATCCCACCTCTACCCTATGTTATATATTATGAAAACAAGCATAAACAACATTTTTTTCTTTCAAATGGTTGTGTAAATGTCATAATGCAAATACATAAAAGAGTTTCAGTTGAACAAACCTGGTTGCAACTCCACCAATTTTTTAAGCTAAAAGTGTTATATGTGAGACCAAATGAATAAAATAAATAAAACAAAAGCATAATGTAATATTATGACTTCTTGAAACTTCTGGAAGAAGTCTAGAGCAGTGGTTTTGGATGGTTTTCATATCACATGGTATTTTTCTAATAATGTTTCTCTAGATTATTCAATGAGAGATTATTTCTATTTAATATTGGTTAGACATTATGTGTGTGGGGGTGAGAAGGCAAGAACAATTTTTTTCTTGTAGGGTTTTCCATGTAAATCTATCGTTCATTTTAGTTGTATGAATTGTTTTTATGTTATTTTTCAGATTTGGATTTTAAATTAACATGCTTTTATAGATCTATTGCATTATCAACAATGTGAAATTTATCTTATATGTTAATTTGTTGAGTGTTTTAACAAGTGGTATTAGAGCAAAGTTCTTCTTAGAGATTCGATTTGTGTAGGATTTATTTAAAGACGGCTAAAATGGAATCACTCATAAGTATTTAAAAACTTATTGGGGTTAATTTCACAATATGGAGATCGAAAATGGAAGATATATTGACTTTGAAAGTTCTGCACCAGGTGATTGAGGGTAAATCAAAGAAACCCTCATCCATGATTGATGAAGAATGGGAGAAGATAGATAAAAAAAATTGCCACTATTCGATAATATTTGGCAGACATGGTGTATTTCAATGTTTCTCAAGAGAAAACTATTGAATCATTATGGAAAAATATTCAAGATTTATATGAACAAGATACAACAAACAAAAAATTATTTTTAATGAAGAGATTATTTAATATCAAAATGAAGGAAGGGAGTCTAGTAGTGGAACATTTAAATGAGTTGCTTCTAATATTAAATCAGCTTGCTTCACTTAAAATTATATTTGATGATGAGATCCAAGCCTTATTACTCTTGAGATCAATGCCACTTATTTGGAAAAACTTGATTGTCACAATAAGTAATTCGACACGAAAAGGTAAATTGTGTTTTGAATATGTTTCTAATAGTTTATTAAATGAAGAAATGCGCAAGAAATCTATGAAGGAGGAAATGCCAAATATGGAGGCATTAACACTTGGTGACCATTGAAGACAACCATATAGAAGGAAATCATGGCATTTCATATCTAGAGGTAGATCAAAGTCTAGGCAAGGTAGAATAACCTTCTACCATTGTGGAAATCCTTGCCATATAAAAAAATTGCAAGGTATTAAATGGAGAAAAAAATGAGCAAAAGAAAACCAACAACAACAACAATGAAGAAATTATTGCTATTAATTATGGTTTCTTATGAAGATGCATGTATTATACTTCTTGTCATGATAGTGACTGGAATTTAGGTTCTGGAGCCTCCTACCATCCTACCCCAAGTAAATAAAGTTTTATTTATTATAAATCTTGAAATATGGGAAAGGTTCGCTTGGATAAGAAAAGTCTTTGTAGTATCGAAGGGGTAGGGGATGTACTAATAAAGACAAGAGACGGTTGTATTTTATTTCTTAAACAGGTTATCTATGTACCATAATGAATTTTATTTCAGTTGCGAAGTTAGATGATGAAGGCTACCTCAAATGTTTGGAAAAGGAGGTTGGAAGATTGTGAAGGGATCACTAGTTGTTGCAAAGGGGCAGAAAATTGGCACTCTCTACACAATAAAGTCAAAAATATGAAATTCTATATTAGTGTTGCTAAGGAGGAATCTACAACATATTTATGACACATTTAAGGATTGGGCACATTAATGAAAGAGGACTGAAAATCCTTGTTGAGCAAAACCTTTTTCCTAGGATAAAAGGTACATAATTAAATTTTGTGAACATTGTATTATGAGTAGACAAAAGAGGGTCTCATCTATGAGAGATGATCCTAAAATAGATACACAAATATTTTATCCAGTATATTCTAATGTCTTTGGTCCAATCAATATAAAATCATTAGGAGGAGTTTCTTATTTTGTTACTTTTATTTATGATGCCTCAAAAAAGGTGTGGGCTTTCCCTATTAAAAGCAAGGATCAAGTTTTAGACATTTTTCATAAATTTCACTTGCCTATTGAAAGAGAAACTAATAAGTTATTGAGATGTACTAGAATATATAATGATGGGGAATATTGCTTCAATGCATTCAAATAATATTGTAGTAGACATGGCATAAAGAATGTAAAAACAATTCCTCACACTCCACAACAAAATGGAACAACCGAGAGAATGAATTGGAAAATAATGGAGAAGGTGGGAAGTATGCTTTCAAATTATGGTTTTCTTAAATTCTTTTGGGCAAAGGTTGCTTGAAAAACTTGCAACTTAATAAATCAGTCTCCCACAACTTCATTGGATGGTGGAATTCCAAAACGGGTATGGACTGGTAAAGATTTATGTTATGCTCATTTGAAAATATTTGGTTGTGAAGGATATGTGCATATTCCCAAAGAACAAATATTCGAGTTGGATGAAAAGTCATTAAAATGCATTTTCTTGAGATATCCTAATAATGAGTTAGTTTACCAGTTATGGGATCCTTTGAAAAAGAGAGTTACTAGAAGCGGGGATGTTGATTTAATGGAGAAAAAATGTTTAAAACTAATGACAAAGATGTGGAGGAGAAAAAAATTGTTGAAATTCCAGAGAAATAGGAAAATCGACCACCATTACAAGAAGACTCATCAAGATATAATGAGTAGTCATTGCAACAAAATGAAAGTGAGGAACAACAGGGAGAAGAACACGAAGAACAACAAAACTAGCAGCCATTGGCAGAAAGTCCACCACAAAACTCATCAATTCACAAATCTAGTAGGATGCATAGGTCTTTGCAGCAGTATTATCCCTCAGAATACATTTTATTGATTGATGAAAGTGAGCCTGCTTGTTTTCAGGAAACATGCGAAGGACAAAATAACATCAAATGGAAAAAAAAAAACTATGTAGGAAGAGCTAAAATCCCTACATGATAATAAGGTGTAGGATTTAGTTGAAAGGCCAAACGGAGGAAATGTTTTAAAGAACTAGTGGGTGTAGCGAATAAAACATGAAGGAAAGGAAAATCAACAAAGATTTAAAGCAAAGCTAGTGGTTAAAGGTTTTGGGCAAGAACAAGATATTGATTTCACAAAAAAATTCTTTGCATTTGTTAAAATGTCATCAATATGAGTAGTACTTGGCCTTGTAGCTACTCT